>QLPM01049282.1:0-40744 GCA_003314695.1 Albatrellus sp. MG142 | reverse complement strand
CGACACGCAGGCGACTCGGATGCCCTTCAGACTCAGTGATCATGTGGGTATCCCCGGCACGATGAAGATGACAAGACAACAAGGACCCAGTGGCGAGTGCAGCAGCGCGTCTGTCAAGAGTGCTGCGGCGACAAAAAGGCAAATATGAATGGGACATCATTACCTCGGTCTCCGAGGACTGTGGTCTACCACCCGTGCTGGCTATCCGCACCCCTCCGGGGTATTGCTAGCGAGTCATGGCGTGTTGATATTCCTATGGACACCGAGATGAGCGTGGCAATACTGTGGCAATTTGCCCCAGGAAATGAACTCTGCACATGCTCTAGTATCTCACCGCACCTCATCACAAATCCATCATTCTTCGCATCGATAACATATCGTAACTCCTTTCATCCCGAGGACGCCGACCTGCCGAAACAAAGGACGCAGGAAAGGATGAGACAGAGCGAATCCATACCCTTATCGTAATATTGAACTCAACCTTGCACCATGGGTCCGTTATCGATCCGAGGTTCAGCATCAGCTCCCATCTGTATGTGAATTTGTCACTCATCCCAGGGACTGAGAACGCCGGGTAGCGCATCAATGTCACCAGACAACACGCCCTCTACGTGTGTTTCCGGTGTTCCGCTTGGGCGCAGGCTCAGACTCAAAATAGCCTTCTCTGCAATACATCCACTCGAGGCTCACCGGCATCCTCTCCACCTCTCTCAAAGGATCCGCTGTTGCTCCGATCTGCCCTGCCCTGCAGTGACCTCCCGCGTCCCGTTACGCACCCAGCCGGCAATACATGAATCCATACCCATAACCCCAAGTACACGCCCATATATCGTTCCTGGATCCGCCATTCGCGCGCACTGTCGGGAAGCGTACCGTAAACACAGATGCACATTCGATCCTGCCCATCTCCCACTCTAGTGCGTGCTTGGGTCACTGTTTCGCCTGTTTTATGCAGTCGTGAGCTTCAGCGTCAGTGTACAGCATATGGATGTTCGCACGTCATTTAGTGCTAGATATGGGAACGCCGACATCCAAGGCGTATTTGCCCAGCGTATTCCAATTCATGCCTGCGCACTCAATTTCATGTTCACCCCATGTGGCATGGAATGTATCCTGTGATCACTGCTTATTGGCCACCTCAGCCTCCACACTACACCGCACCAACGTGAGCAACGCCAGATATGGTGGTCACGCCGCGGCATTGCCGACCAGGCATGACCACGAGCACAGTGCACGTTCGGATTCCGACTCCAACCCAATCGATCGAACTCTGACTCCCGGAGTCCGTTTCCGAGGAGGAAGGCGAGATGCGGTGAGCCCATCCGGGGACGCTGTGCGCGGCGAGTGCATGACCATGCATATGGGGCTCCAATAAATAGAGCCATGGGTACACATCTGTATTTCGCATTACCATACCCGCCCGCACGGCTCCGGCCAGTTGTCATCATCTGTCCTCGTAAAGCACTCCGTCAAAATACGCGACCGGAACAAGGGGACCAGCAACTTAACGCAGGTACCGCCTTTTCGCCACTTTTCTCTTGCGTCTTATTCATCACCACCCCAGACCAACGCCATCGCGTTTTCGATTAGCCGTACCTATCCAATTTCACGACCTCAGCAGGAGGGTATAACGATGTCCGTCAACATGCGTCAGTCCTCCGACGTACACTCACGGGCTAGCACGAACGCACATGCGGAGCTTAGCTCTAGTGTCAAAGCACATATATCTATATCGACACCATCCTCATCCGGCATGCCTCCAGCCTTCTCAAATTTGTCCATACAGCCTACACAAGTGCCTTCTGCTTTTGCTCTTACCGCCTCTTTTGACTCCGACTCCGACGACATTGCCGGTGCCTGGACTGCCCTCTCCCATTCCCGTACCTGCCTCGCCGCACTCGTGACGAGCCCTCTAATCGACGCCTCTACGATACACACAGTCCACGATGCCGTGAAGCGGGGGCGTGCCGGCCCGCTTGACGAGACGTTACGTGTCGTGCACGACGACGCGGTGCTGTTCCCACTCGAGCAAGATACGCAGGGACTGGCATCGTATGTAGCTCTGCGGTGGGGCCACTTCGGCGTGCGATTAGGTGTGGCCGACGAAGAAGCCAACGGGGGCGGCGAGCTCCCAGACCCTGCTTTTTTCCTGGTCTGGGATGAGCGCACAGCACGGGATGGGAGTGTCCGATTCGTATCGCAGTTTGTAGCGCCGGGGGCGGTCGAAGAGATGCGCATACGCCCGCACAGCACAGTCACAGTACGGTCGCTTATCATGGCGCGCGAGCCACAACTTATAGAGCTTTGGCATATCGCCCGTCGCGCCCGGTTGAGCGGCCGCCCCGAAGACGAAGGCGAACATGGGGAAATCGAGGAGAGCGGTGGAGGGGCGGAGGGAGGAGGTGATGTGTACGATGATGGGCCTCCACCCACGGAGGAAGACGCACTGGCGAACAACTACGCAGTCGCACTAGTGCCCCAAACGCTCCTCCGCTTAATGCCCACAAGTGAGCACGCAGGTGACGCCAGGACCGGCTCGGATACGCATGCCGCGGTAGGAGTGGAAGACGCTGTTGCAGCGGAGGTAGCGCTAGATGTTCCCCCAGCACGGAATTGCGTCTCTATGGATGGAGATGAGCTGGACTGGGTGCTGGAGGCTGAGCAGGCGGCAGCGTTGGGTATGGGTGCGCGGGTGTGGCGACGGAGTGTGCGGATGTGGGAAGAAGTCGATCGGGACGAGTGCATCGGTTTCCGCGGCCGGTACGCGGAACTGATCGGTGCGCAGGCGGCGGGAACGGTGCGCATACTGACGAACATGGACTACCTGTAGCAGATAGGAGACGCTATGGATGTGGGCAGGGGAATTCTGTGACCCACTTGATCGTACTGTATATTCGCTGCCGCTCTAGAGGCAGAAAGTCCACTTGTTGATTTGTCGATATCGTTCTGTGTGACTGCCGTAACTACGCACTTTCGAAAGTGCTCTATAATAGGTCACATTGTTTTTCGAAGAACAGAAAGTCGACTGAAGGGAAGCCAGAAGCTGGTCAGTACGCCCTATATAACTTCTATGATGCTTTGGACGGTCGGTTAGTCCACACACGCCTGCAGCAGTGGATTATCGCGCTGAAATAGTGGGAGTTCTTGGTTACTGTAAGAACTGTGGTGGGAAAGTCTGCTCTAGTTGAAGCGGTGGTGTGCAGTCTCCAGTACAGCCCCGGTGATTAAATTTTAAGACATTGCTCTTAGTACTTACAGCCACGAGGTGCGAGCATTTCTTCTCATAGACGCTCAGTCATTCTTCAGAAGTCATCCTCAAAACTAATTCACGTTCAATATTCAGGATGTCCAAGAAGATGACAAACCTACATTATGTCGGAGTCCTTCCCAAATGAAATGCATCATTCCCGAGGCGTAACAAGTATGAACACTTACCAATCCATCATGGCGGTGTGTCATGGTCCTTGTCTTCTTGAGATGAAACCCGCGGTGATGCAGTCCTTTGAGGGTATGGACTTGGCCTAGTAATATTAAAAATATGCTTGAATAATGGAAACCCAGTCAGAAACTTGGGAACTATGCTAGACGGCTTAATGTCCTGTAAGCATCTGTCTGTCACGATGATGGGAAGCAGAGTAGCCTTCCCTCAGATTGACATCGCTGGAGCGGACTGTGCGAGTGTCCTGGTCAATGTTTTCCCATCCGATGCGTTGATCAGCCCCTTTCGCCCATATCGATGGCATCGTCACTTACCTCGAAGCGTAAACTATTGGAATGCATAGATGGTGTAGACCACTGTCGGGTTCAGTCGATAGAAACCGCTACCGTATCATATGCCTTTGGGAGGCTGAAGCATTGCGGCAAGGTGGCAGTTCACTGGCAGTCCGGTGTCAGTGTCAGAAGAAGTTTCGCTCCATCACGATAATTTCTTTGAGACTCACTTGACTTGATGCGGATGTAAAGTATAACGAATACCTTCAGCTGAAATTAACTAGGAATAGCTGAACCGGCAATCACAACGGAAATGTCTTGCTTGAAGGTTGCGACCATTGTAGTAGTCCCGCCTCACCGTACCAGCCCGATTACTCGCCAATGAGAACTGTAACGCTACCACTAGGTTACTACTAGGCTTCGAGTCCTTGATTGCCCAGTGCCCTACTTGAGGCAAGGTTATACCACAAACCTCTATGTGCCAAACTGTACCAATGTACAGGTTTCCATTCACGATGGACTTGTTTCTGATATCTGACAGACGAATGGCGTACCGTCAATATTAATGTTACCCTTGGCGAATTTAAAATACGTGCAGTTGTCCGAGTATATGCCCTCAGTCGGGATATCGGCACGTCGATGTGAGCTAGTGTAGCTATGATCGGGATACACCGCGGAGCAGACTTACTTTTCTATGACCCAATTCACTAATTCAGAAGCGATATCTGGTAGTTAGAATATCCCAGTACCATTAAGATGGATATTGAACACAGACCATGGCAAGGAGCTCGCAAGGGCCAAAATCTTTTCCCCCTGACTTTAGGCAGCTTGAAGATGGCTGGAGTGTGACATATTGCAGAGGCCTGTCTTTGAAGGTCCACCGCGATGCCCAGCACTCTTCACCTGCAACAGAGTGGGGACAGTATATGTTGCCCGACACGTACGGAAGTTCGTATCTGAGGAGCCTTTCCGTACTGGCAGGTCTGGCCCCAAAGATGAGCGCTCAGCGGAGAAAACTGTGAGCATTCGATTCATGAAGCTAGACGTCTGCCAACCCCCTGCCATTGCCACGACCGTGCAAGATTACACCACGTATCCAGTTCGCCATAGTGCAACGCTTCTTGACGTCTGGGCCATTTGAGGCAGTGGTACGCGAACTATGACGGAAGGTCGGAAAATCCTTGCCCAACGACGAAAATGACACCCGGGCCATCACCCCTGTTTGTAAACTAGGGACCGCTAACGTTATAGTAAGTTCGCAGGTGTGGACGGGACATGCGGTGTTGATACACTGGACCAGGCCAGCAATAATAGAGCGCCAGTGCTCTTGCGAGCAACTACATAGTTTGCAAGATGTGCATGCAACTACACGCTCAACAGCGTAGTAGTTCCAGATTCAGCATACTCAACCTTCAAATTTGGTATCATGGCTTCTTCGGTGCCGTGCACCATAACGTACTCTATGGCCATCTTGTTGATCAACTAACATGTGAATTATGGATCTGAAACGTGAGGTAGGAGTGAGATCTGTATGCGAGACAAAATCGGTAATGGAAAAGTGATCCTGACTTAGCCGAGCATACCACAGTAGTAATACGGCGACCCACAGATTCCTGACGATGAAAGCAGTGATCGGCACTAGTGCAGTGCGGACATACATATCCACGTACTGAATAAGGTGTCCGCTGCGGAGCAATGTTTTCAATATAAAGACCCCGGCAGAAAAAAGTAGCATTCGTCAATGAGTAACTTCCCCTTTGCCCCTGTGGTCGAGTTCGGGTAAAGAACGTCGCCGAACGCGCTTTAAATCCTTCCAAATGCTTATTAGTGCATGCATACCACCTTTGGTTGCATTGAATCGCACCTACAACCGCTCTCTCACATTATTCACCCGCAGATCGTGAACTGCATAGATCAACCGTAAGTGACCCTGGCAGCATTCGGGTGCGTCCACGTCGCCACACTGCTGGTTTCTCATTATCATGTCATCTTGATCACTACACCGAAGCGTTCTCACCTTCAGGTGCAGCGAAGCTTCTGTATAACATTATCACGCCGAACCATCAGCGATGCCTTGCACGTGTCCTAGGATTGAACTATATGGCATAGATGGACAGCGATTATGAGTCACATCGAGAGGCGATAATGCGGGGTCTCGCTATGTGGTTAGAGGATAGAGAACAAAGCGTCGAGTGATTCAGGGAAGTACCTGGTGAAGATAAAGATCGAATGCTATGTAAGTGTGATTGCTCCTCAGAAAGTTACTTCACTGACAAGTAAATGGTGGCAACGGAGAATCAACAACTGTATGAGCGTTTTCGAGCTTTATCCAACACGGGCGGCAGAATGTCGTCATGACTTACAGGTTACCATTTTGATCGCAGACTTAGAGCCATCAAGACGTCTTCGCGGAATGTTCGGCGGCAGACTTCTGTCGTAGGGCTGCAAAGCTCGATCGGCCATGTTTCTTCCATCGTTCTCCCACTCGAGTTTAAAATAAGCTGCCTCTGCTCTGTGTGTGGATCTTCACGTGTACAAGAGTTTGCTACGATAATAGATAAAAGTCTCCTAGAAAAGTCAAAAATGGAATCAAGATCAAGTCAACGCATGTAGAGAAAGTCGTAGAGGGAAACAGATCAGAGCGCTAGTCCTTATGACACTTATCGCTGACCACCACAACGGACGGTCAAAAAGCACGAGGCGCACAGAAGCCTGTCTATGAGCGGACACATCGAAAACTGACCTTGCGCGGAGGATCGTGGAAGATAAAGGTTGACGCGAGGTGCGCAGCTGTTCACCTTGCTACCTAGGTCTCCCAGGATTGGCAGTGACTTCCGCCCTACGTCCACACTGGTACAGCTTTGGGGGAATTTTTGCACCCGATATATCAGTCTCGAACGCCCCGCGTCGCCCGCAAAGCAAATTCTATCGCTAGGGCATGATGAGTAACACGATAGCGCTGTAGAGTGCGTGCAGAGGAAGCAGTCTTCGTGTTCCAATCTTGGCAGTCAGCTGCAAGAATGAGTCGATAGGTAACACCACGATTGTGGCAAGGGTTTGAAATATGGTGGTGGTGGGTGGTGTGACCCAATGGCCCTTGCGCCCCATTTGGTACTCAGTTCTGCACGTCACTGATATGTCTGCTAAACGCTCTGCAACTTCTTGCTACGGCTATTCAATGATGACATGTCATGTCACTAATCGACTATTGTAATCAGTCCCTTGACAAGCAGCCTCGGTCCAGACGATATAAGCACTTGTAGGGTGTGAGAATGTTTACCTTCCCCTTTCCCAGGTTACATCCCATGTTGTCGATTCCCAACTATATTTGGCGCTAAGACGCACCTTTACAGACGGGCTTTCCCCATGTTTGGCTCACCCCGCACTCATCGTATGGTTGAGCGAAGGCTAGCACTGTGGGGTCCGTAACCCCCGGCGGAAGCTTATAAGCGAGCATGGTTTCTCTCCGCACTTATCATTCTGGCTTGGCCACATCCCCATACTCCACTCCTCATGTCTACTAGTAATGTGTTCTCATTGCACAAGGATCTCACTGAGATTCCAGGTCCTAAGTTTGGTGCCACAGAACTCAGCGAACAGCTAATTAATCTTTCTGGACGATATATCTGCAACTTCAGGCGCAACGCTCAGACAACATACCGTATAATCAGTCGTGCTCGTGACATTTGCAAGGAAATCAATGTCCTCATTCAAAGTGTTGAAGAGAACAATAACTGGGACCTCTACGATAAGTACAGTGCTGCCATCAATCCCTTAGAGGAGTGTGTTGAACCAGTTGCCCACATCGTTATTAAACCTCGAACTAAGGATCGTGATTAACTAGGTTTCTCTTAGCGCTCGCCGATATTGCCTCTGCCGAGTCAGGTTCTTTCCTGACCAGTGTAATTTCAATCGACCACTGCATCGAGTCGATTACAGGGTGGGAGACGAACAGGAAGAAACTTCGGGATCTTCGGTCAGAATTTAATACCAAGTCTGGTCTGAAAGTGCGGCGTTATTGGTCTCCTGGTTTCAGCTCCTCACGGTACTTTTGCAGGACTTCGCCACCACTCCGCATTCTCGTGACGAAAATCTTGACGAAGCAGAGAAGTATGACGACACGACCTTCTTGTTGAGTCTTTGTCGCGAGATCGAGTCTTTTAACCCCACGGCGAATATTTACAATATGTAATTCAATTTATTTATTTGTCAACATACGGCTGACAAGTTTCGTAGCAATCCTCAAATCACACTAGCACTAGTCGTGAAAGTACAGGATATCTGCAATGCCATCCCAGCGAAGCTCAAAGTCAAGAATAAACTCAACGATGTCTGTTCAGCCTTCCTGGTTTAAATAACTACAACTAATGCATTGCATACAGCAACTTACCGTTTTCAGTATTCGTTTTGCGATGGTCACATATGCAGTCTTAGATATCGGCATCAACAAGAGACTGGCCGATGGTTGGGTTACTCATACGAGGTCCCCGGCGCTCTGGGAAGCTTTCAAAAAGTAACTTAACTAGCCTCTTAATTTGTGACTTGAACGTCACATAAGCTGACTCCCGCCTCCGTCTTCAGGTTTGCGGATCTGCTTAGCACACAAGTAGATGCCACTTCTCCTAACACCAATCTCCTTGAAGCAGAGTGGAAGAAAATATCGGCCTTGTTAAGGGTTTGCGCATTTTCACTTTAGTCCCAAACGTAATCCGGCCAACGATAGTGTTTGGTAGACTCTGCCAGGTGTTAATCTCCCAACAAATTACGGCCAGCTCATCAGGAATGTTGGCAAAGTCAAGCGACCTTACCATGCTCGAGCGCTCGTTTTCATTGTCTTGTGTCGTGGACTGGCAGAGGCGTTCAATAAGACGGCCAATAGAGTCGCCTCCAACATGGCTCCGCTCGAAGAGTGAGAGAGATTTTGACTTAGTTTCATTGCATGGCGTAATGCTCATTGCGCTCGTCTGTTGTAGAGCCTTTGAGGAGACCATCCAAGCACTGCAAACCGCCAGCCAAGCCGTGAATGTTCTCAAGGATTATGATCCGGAAGCGGTCGAGAGTACAAGTGCCCAAGACGGCTTTGAGGCTGCAAGACAGAAAGTCAAAGCATGCTTCAAATTATTTAAGGTCATTCGTTGTGACTTCCTGTCTATTGGTAATGTCTAACGACCAAGAATCTAGATGGAAACGGAGTGGGAACAACATGATAAAGCCCTTCAAGAGGCAATCGACGCCGATAAGGCACGCATGTCAGATTTCAGGTCGAGATTTACTTCGGTAAGTCCGAGGGCTACTGCAAGGTTTCCCTTCTCTGACCTTTTCTGGATTGCAAACAGGCCGGTTCCGTATCTGCCGCCCAAGAAGTTTTTTCACAGAAGGTAACAGTTATGACCTGCGATCATAAGACTTCCCCGAAGCCGAGTATGTATCACTTAGACTTGTACACGACTTCTTCATTCTTAATGTGTTGTTTCTGCGCAGACTGCAAGCATGATCCGGGCAAGAATTCAAAGACCTGTTCGTGCCAAGTTACGTCGCTCTATCTTTTCTCACTGATTCTTTTCAATCAGACGAGGTTGACCCGTCTTCCACTCTGTCTGGGCTGCTGTGGAAGTATGCCCATGACGCTGGAAATGAAGCAGACCGTACCAGAGTGCTATACAAATCTCATCTCGAACAGGCAGTCCCTCTGCCATCAACGGAAACCTGCAGCAACCTCAAGAAGAACCCAGCCGGTGATTACTTGTTATATGTCATTCTTGATGCTTGAATATCGTGAGACTTCGCATCTTTGAGCCCATCGCTGTACATTGGTTTTCGTTCTTGATTATTATTTTCTAGCAACGGTATCACTTCTTTCGCACGTCTTGCATGTACTTAACTCATATAACGATACAATGGTGATGCCCTCGTCACCTTTTTGCACTTCACTTTCATTCGATCGCTCGCCGGCCTGTTTCCTGTTCCCCCATTTTCTTCGACGATCATTTCATACCCTTTACCATGATCGTGTTACTTATAATATATTCCACGTCTGCCCTTCTCATGGGCATGCTTCCTACTCAGCACAATAGGATCGGTGGTGTACGGCGGGCAGCATACTGGTCAAACTGGTGCTCAATTCAGACGAAAGTCACTTCCATCACGTTCAGAATCATTAACTGGCCTTGTCCTGATGACTGAAATACCTATGAACATGAAAAGTCTTCACCCACTGCTATGACCGCATTCTATATTCCTTAGACATTTACCAGTGCTCACACGTACTTTCCCCTCTTTCAGGTTCAAGTAATCGCCGAGCGCCTTACAAGCTCTATCTGAGGATGGGAACCGCGGGTACTATTGTTGCAATACTCCACTGTCGCCTACGGTAGCAACGTAAACTCCAATATAAGCCTTTTTGTTCACCATGCGAGTAAGAGTCTCAACTGAAATGGCAAGCGCTTAGCCTGCACAGGCCGTGAGATCGTGGGATTTCATGGCCAGTCTTTCCCGATGATCCCTGCCATCATAGACGACGTTCATCACCTGTATGGCTAACTCCGATTCCTAGCTCTGGGTGTTACTCCCTCAGTTGAACCCTGTTTAGAGACTCCTTTATCATTAAATATCGATGCATCCGTCGAATTTCCGCTATAAGTATGTGGAAGTCCCTTTGGGATTGCATGTAACTGGCTGGATCTTAAGCTGAGCTCGTACATCCGGGAAACTTGAAAATGCCCAGCGTGAGCGCTTCTAGAGACCAGCTTCATGTTCATGTGCCCGTTCCAGACCGGTATGCCGATTGTGATAATGAGGCCGTGATCAACACGAGGACGCAGTGAGGTACATGTGGAAAACACGATTCAGCATTCAGATGAGGGTTAGAACTAGACTTCAAGTTCACCGCCAATACTTACTGGAGTCTGGACGCCTTGTGTCGGGAATACCCCTTGTTCGACAAACAGCTTGCTATCGGAACAATGCGATACCTCGGACTAGTCACCTTTCCGGAAAGTCTGGTACTGTGACTCTTGTGAGTGTAGCCAGATTCATTTTTCGTCAGTATATAGTCTCATGGCTGCCAGCATATGCATATGGCAGGACCAGCCGTTGACCCACTAGCCTCTCCACTGTTGCAGGCAGATATGGTTCTATTCCCTCATAGCGTGTCACTTGCCGATGCATTCCGACGCTGCAAATCCAACGAACACGCGCACAAATACCACCAGCGAGCGATCGATCTAGTTCGCGAGTGCATCTCGCTCAGGACACTTCTTTGGACTCATCTATATAATACGGACTATATGGTACTAAATGAGTGGACAAGGTATGTTTCCGGTTATAGTTCTCCCCCGCCATTGAGTAACATGCTCGGAATGGAATTAAAATAAAATAAAACACGCTCGGAAACTTGAATGTAGGGTCGCCGCGCGCGTCGACGTTACTCTCTGCTCTATCATCAACCAAGAAGCTAACACCGAGGATATGCTTCAGTCGACTCATGAAGCATTGTCATCAATCTCTCAGACTTATTTAGCAAAGTTGAGTTTTTATTGTTTGTATCTGAAGATGCTGATTTCGTAAGAGTAGACAGGAAACGGAAGAGATCCCAGGACGTCAGACTAGAGCAGCAAGTAGTACTGATATCAGGGATAATTCTAGGGTGAGCAACTCCTTTCTTGTTAATTCATGTCAAGGCTCAAGTACGGCATCTGTTCTGCAGGCTAGTTCCAGGGGTGGCGAACCACAGCAGCTAGAAGTCGACATCTTCATCCCTGACCTACTACCCACAAAGCGCAACATTCTTGTCCCCAGTATGTCTCTAACTTTCAGCGGCGTGTATAATTGCTGTTACATTTTTCCCCTAGAACTTAAGCTGAATATATCAGAGGGCCTTGAAGGAGTTTTATTAGCATTGATACTCATGGGTACCAGACTCACTCTCAACCAGGGACCTCACTTCTATGTACGGCTTCCATCGATACCTTTGATATTCAGTCCCGACTTCAAACATAAGCCGGTAGAGTCACTTAATCCGGAATATACTCAAGTATCCGTTCTTTTCGACAGGGAATGTTGTATGATAATCGAGACAGACAGCACATCCATGGTTTTTACAAATATCTGGAAACACCCCGACGCCGTTATCCTGAAAGGTTAGCCCCCTTCCCTCAATTCAAAATTATGATCCTTGATAAGAAGCGGTCAGGTCTCAGTGGTGAATTGAAAGCTGCAGAGGTCCTCATTGAAGAGATTTTTGGGGGAATGATGGTAGCGCGACGGCTGGTGGGCGGAGGCATTGACGTTGAGGGTCCGAACAAGGGTACTGCCCTGTTGGAAGCGCTAGAAAGCGCTGCCGAGGTGAAGGATGACTGGCTTATTCGGACCTTACCAGACTCAAGACCCCATCCTGGTCAAGAATGGGTATGTCATGTGAGATATGGTGGGCGCATCATTGTGCTTACAGATCTTTAGTCACAACTCTCTGATCTTACGAGTCCTTCACCCATTGCTATATACTACCGGTCACCGAGTTTACCCCAACAAGACGATGAAGTTGCAGGTGGGAGCGATGAAAACCACATGCCGGATACGCAGATACGCTATAATAGTCAAGGGCTTTCGGGAACAACACTTGGAGCACTCGGCTCAAAGTTGTCTGTCTTCAAATCCTGTACCACATTAGCTGGAACCCAGGAACCTTAGTTAGGGATGCCAAGGTAGCATACGTTGCTTGCATAAAGCAGAACTATCGGCGTTGTATTATTCCCAGGATACATCACATAATAATTTAGCGGGGTTGCTATGGCTTCTTACAGTAAGCTTTCGTATGTTGTGGAGATTTAGTCCGATGCTATGATACGGCGGGATGGAAGGGGACAAACGTATGCACAAAAGCGCAAAACAAGATGCTTGTCTTATATCTTATGTCTACAGAGGTCAACCGTTAAGGAGGGCGCCAGTGGCAAGGCGCACAGAAGTTACGGAACACTCTGGGTGCTCATTTCTCGCCGGCGCTCAGACCAGGGGCAAGTTGCGTGCATAAAGTGATGAAGTAAGCAGAGTTGGTGCTCACCGTGCATCGCAGGGCAGGACGTTAGGATGCGCGCGCACGAAGGCAACGAAACGAACGCCAAGACTGTTGGAATTCGTGCGAGCACAGGACGTCGAGTATAAAAAACGCAAGGCGTAGATTCGCTTGCAAACGCGCTGAAGGTACATACTCGTAGATACAGTGTATTTAAACTATCAAAAGAAAGGTACAGTACCAATAATAAATTGAATGAAAGTTCCTGAATTTTTATCTGTCCGGATTTCTAACAAGGACTTGTCTTGCTGCTCGTGTACAGGCTGACTTCTCCTGTGGGGTGGCCGAGTGGTAGTACACAGCGAAGGTGGCGGCAAGCAGCCGCAGCTATACGCAGCAATGTTAACAAGTACTTTCAGATTGCATTTTAAACCTTGCGCCGCCCCAAACGGTTCGAATTTTCAGACTTACAATATCCTGACATTCTCCCCTCTGTCCGTTCATTCTGTCTCAGTTTACCGAGGAGCTCGGCTCATCCGTTCTGGTCATTGGCATTGTCGTCTGCAGTTTGCCCAACCGAGGAGCTCTGCACGAAAGAGAAAATGTTAATAAACACTGAGCATGTTATATTACCTGCTGCGTTCGTAATTGCCATCTACGCACACTTGGTTGTCCGTGCCAGCTGAGGCACTAGGACTGGCACCTTGGTCTCCCCCCTAACCTATGATAGCACCGGTCAAATTGGAACCCTAGACAAAGACTGGGGTTAGGTTTTGTCTTGTTGTCTTCTACCGTGATGCTGAGCCAGAGAGCCCGTGCTGTTCTTGCCCGTCGACCAAGTTTTCCACTTTCATTTGTTCGCTCTCTGGCAACGCAAAGAAGGCCTCTTAAGCCTTATCGCCATGAAAAGCCTCCACCACCACCACCGTCATGGCTCACTCGCCTAGTCAGACGGTCTCCTACCGCCATGCATGTCTTTCTCAAATTTATGGGAGTACTTGGTTATGGAAGCTCGAAGCAAGTAGCCGCAAGACGTGTCCTTGCTATCTACAATAGCATCTGCGCGACTAGGGCAGAGGAAGAGAGTGACTTTTGGCACAGCGGTATGTTTGTCCCATGTCTCGCGGCGCTTCTGGAGCGGCAAATTCACGAGAGCCATACACGCAGAATGCCATCTCCCTCCGACTTTCCAGTCCTGGTTTACAGTCACCAATCTTCATGTGTGGATATTGACAACTCGTCTACGTGCCCTTCCAGCACCCCATGGCAGGGAACATATTCAAGGTCTCATAGACCACTTTTTCTTGGATGTGGAAGACCGCATTCGTCAGGTCCTTCAACCTGATGCTATCCGACAGAGATCTGCATCCCAAGATCATGCTTCCAACGAAGCTACGACCTCTCAGTCGGACTATGCAAGCCCCCCAAAAGATGACCCTGGTAAACAGGACAAACGCCGTCGCGGACGCGCTCCCGAGGCTTTTGTGACCAAGCAGATGAAAATTTTCCGAGAGCAATGGGCTGGACTAGGCTTGGCTTTTGACTTGGCTCTCATGCATGGCGACGCCGATATGGGTGCTGCCATCTGGCGCAATTTTCTCGGGGCACGCGGCGCCCAGGGCATTGCGTATTCTTCCCTCGCCCTAGGCTCTGAATCGCAAGAGGCCTCTTCATCAGGCTTTGTCTTCCGTCGTTCCATTAATCCCATGGGAGAAATCGAGAAGTACAACAAACTCACACCTGCCGCGCTGCGTCATGCCGAGGCTCAAGATGACGGTTCAGGTGTCCACGATTTCTCGCCTGAGGACGCGGGACGATATGTCGCTTATCCTGAAACTATGGCTCTCCTCGTGGCATATGTCCGGAGGGAGATTGTGCGGTTGGCAGCAGTCTCAGATGATATGATCATGGGTAGTGCAGAGCGAGGTGTATTAGGGCGAGAAGCAGAAGGGGTGGATAAGCTGCGGTTTGGGAGTATCAAGAGCGCACGTAGAAGCATCCAGGAGGTCATAGATAGCTGACAAACCAAAAGTAACCCCAGTCTGTTTTATAGACATACAACAATAACAGTAATCCACCCTCCAGTTTCGCAGACAGCTTAAACTGTCACCATTACGCATTTTCAGTTTGAGAGACATTTACCATACATAATCGGTTGCCATTGATACTATGGTGTGTACTGCTGAGGGAAAAGAAAACAGCCGGAGACGACACCGTCATACCGTCCAATGGCCGCAGTGCACCATACAGTAATGCAACTGACCTTTAGTACTCGCCATTTGTACCGACATAACGACAGAGCTTACGTGCTAACATACAATATAACTACCTCGCCTGATCGATTGTACTATACTTACGGGAGTTATCACGAGTATTATAGTAATGTGTTCACCAGCCCCCAGACATTTCTGATGGTGACACTGGGAGCCTTGAGTTGGATTTCGATAGAATGGGGATAATCCAGACACCTGAGAAATACCAAATTTATAGTCCTTCAAAGCATGTTTGGTGAAGTCTGTTTTTTGGTTTGAACTCCTTAGGTACTAAAGGTAGGCCCTGGTTGATGCAAGGGCTATGACTGAGGGTAATTCCGAATAGCCCACGGACGAGCTCTCATATAATTCCTGTGATGAACTTGCTTTTATTCAATAAGTAGTAAGACATCGTTGTTAGCATTGAGATGTCGTGTACTACAAGGACATGCCAGAAATGAAAGTACCACCGTCAATGGTCCATCGTCCGAGTATCGTCCCACAGGTCCCTGAGCCATATGCATTGTGCTTATGATGATAAAAAAGTATGCCGAATAGGCATCTGTTGGAATAGCAAACCGGCCCATGTTAGGTTACTGTACCTTTCTGTTGTTTCAGCCGCATGATGCCAATTTATCAGTACTATATAGTTTCAAGTCTTCCTTTATTGATCTCAAGTGTGGAGATGTTTCCCTCAGTCATTCTGGGTACGCTTGGATGAAGGCTGGTGTGCTAGGGACCTTGAAAGGCTTCTTTTTGTGGAAGCAGCAACTTGGGATCTACAGCAAGTAGTACCTTTTTTGTTGTATTTCCCTTGTGCGATTGCCTCGGGTCCCCCTTGTCTTACCTAGGACAAGCACGCTGCGTGCGCGTGCGTCGCACCGTTGTCATCGAAATCTCTTGACAGAAGATGTCGTTCAAGAATGAGAGAGAGAGAGAGAGAGAGAGAGAGAGAGAGAGAGAGAGAGAGAGAGATTAAAATCAAGAGGTTGTCAGGTCGTGTTGCAGACAGGAGATGCTACTGAGGCCAGATGGACCATGACGTATCTCCTTCGCAGACCTTGACTATGTACAAGACGGGCACACGGGCATGAGACAGAAGGAGAGCTAATTTCATTCTTGTCAAGCACACCCTCAGCTCAAGCGTTGTTGATAGTGAGCACTGCTGTTCTGTTTGCCTCGTTGTCGTCATCTGATCCGCTGGTCTGTTGAAGTTGTAGCATATTACTTGTGTTGTAAAGGCTGCAAACTTTATTAGGCATCCTATTAGGCATTCTCCATGAGTGGTGACTGAAATCAACAGCGGAAACAGACAGGGATGTCTGCCTCGTGTTGTTGTATTAGAGCGTTATTTGTCCATGTTCCATGGCAGACACCGGACGTCTCTGCGCCCATGCAATCTCCGCTTTCTCTCCTAGTATCCAAGTCATCGTTATCTCTCGTCATATCCGATCCATACAGTACATCAGATACACAGCATACCAAGTGCATTTAATATCCACAGATGTCTAGCGGAGGGATTGGGCGACAGCTGGATGAGGAGCTTTGATTTATTGTAAATGATGGATGACTCCTTCGCTACAGTACGTCATTCTCTGTGCCCCTATAGGGTTTGTTTCCCTTGTACCGTATTACGGCTTGTGTGTCCTATCATGCCAGTAAATGCCATGCTGTTACCTCGAGGTGCGTATCTCCTCGATCTCGTTAGTCCACTTGTAGTCCCTGAAAGACATACTTAAGAATTCTCCCCCAAGCTACTTCAACCTGTTTGTCCCAACGTAGCCCTTTCTTTCCCTGACTTGGGGTATCGGGTGCCGAATGCCGACCAGACGACGCACAGATGTTTCCTGTGAGTTTAAGACGATCCATACTTAAAAAATAAAACTAATCCTGATCCAGTTGATTTGCCTGCTGCTATCAAGTCTTTGCAAGGTGGATGGATGGCATCGTTTCAGAGTACAGCAACTGTGGTAATCCTTAAATGGCTTGTAGCTGAGATGAGGTTGTGCTCAGCACGGACTCACTACTAGTCTGGCCTAATGACGGTCGCCGAGGTACAACTTCTAAACTTCGTGAAGAATCAGGAACACTATGTTCGAGCTACAGACCCCGCCGAAATGATGGCATTGCTGATCTCCTCGTATTGTGCCTTATTTTTCAGCTGTAGTGCGACTCTGAGCGCACTGATGCTGACTGATGAATTCGGCGAACTACCGCTGAGGGCTTCCCAGAAGGAGGGCTTGCTAAAGGACGGAACGTACTTTGCGAGTACGTCTGACCTTCTTGAGTTGTATGGCGCACGCCCATCGTGGAGATGGGTGATGTGGCACTGTGAGCACCTTTTCCAATGTACATCCACTGTCAGACGTGCGAGACTGACGTCGGTGTTGCCAGGTTTTTTCTCTCTCCTCGCAGCTATCATGTGTGCGATAACTCAACTCCTGCTTTATATCTGGTTGCAAGAGTCGTTCGCGATCAGGATTACCATGTCGTGTGTTGGCACATTTTGCTTGCTACCATTGGTTCAGTTCTTTCCCCGTCTTTCTCCTCGGCGACGACGCCGTACCGCGCTGACAGGAGATCCCCCAGAAATTGTTTAGAGCCAATGTACACTATTCGACCTGCTTAATAGATTTCGTGGCATATATCCTTGATCATGAGTTAACATCAAAATGAAGGGTTGTGCGCACAATACAGCGCTTCGTTGTAGTATATTACTGACAGTAGGTTGTATTGGGGTTCTGTATAATACATAACAGAGAGTCTACTGGATGGACGACAGTCTCCCTCAGGCTTCAGAAAGAGCGATTTTTTTATGACATATCCTTATAAAGGACCCTGTAACATGTTGTAGATCCTGTTGTAGATCCCAGGTTGCTGCTACCACAAAAAGACACCTTGCAAGGTCCCTAGCACAGCCTCTCTCAAGCATACCCAGCACTGAGGGAAAGCATCTCCACACCAGAGACAGACAAAAGAAGGTTCAGAAACTGTACAGTACTGACAAATTCACAGCATCGTACGATAACAAACATGTGCACGCGTACATGCGCCAGTTTGCCACTCCAACATGACAAAACTTACAGTAACTTTCTCTGTAGTAACACTCAAGAACAAGTATGGAAAGAACATATACAGAGTAAATACGGCTTTGACGCAGATATTGTCACGCACTGGCACTCAATGCGTATAGTAATGTCAACGACTCAACTATGTAATGTAGCTCGTAGTTGCCAGAAGAGCATAGCCATATATTATTGTAATGAGTCTGGATATAAATGTAAGCATGCTACTGAGCATCGGAATCGGAGAAGTCAGTGAAGCTGGCTACCGATGCTGTGAGGCAATTGTTATCGTCGATAGGGTAAGAAGTGCAAGACTGGCAGGATGCCGAAGATAGCAACAACCATCATTACAACCTTCACTATCCTATCTTCATCCATCCAAACAAGAATAATAACTTGAAGCATTGTGCAGAATATCCCAGCGATAAGGCAGAAGAAACCTATAAAATATAAATGATGAACTCAGAAACGTAGCCCGGCTTCAAACGTTACCCACAATGCCACATAACAAATGGCCACAACGCACTTGCTCCAAACTCTTGCAACAACTTGTTTCGTGAGGCAACGACTCTGTCCTCCATTTTTGTCTTCAAATCCTTCTGTGCCGCACGGAAAGCCAACTCCCCAAACTCGTCGGTCAGGATGAACGAACTGACTGCAGCGCTGCAGCTGAATAGCAAACCAGCATATGAGAAGACTAGAAGTGCTCGTTTGGTACCAAGTGGTTGGCCTGCATCAGATCCGTTAGTAGGATCAAGCCGACTTTTGACGTATCCTATCATCTGCGATTCAACGGCGGCAAACAGGCCTGCCTTAGCGTATGATAACTAATGTGAGCATGTCAGTTTCGCCAGACGACAAGACTCACGGTTGTCGCAGTGCTTTGAAATGACATCAGCCACCCATTCTGTAGACTCCGAACAGCAGCAGGAATCTCATCTTCAGAGATCAATCTTCAGGTACGCTATGCGCCGGAAGATGTTACAGGCATGATCGACCTACAAGACGTATCCGTCGCCAATTTCGGGACAGTCATAGCCCGAGTGAGATCTAATTCAAAGCGACGTGTGGAGGGGACGGGGAAGCAGTTTTGAGGTAATACGACCCCCATCTTTTTATGGCTTGGGCGGGCGTCAAGCTTTTAGAAGGCAGTATTGTATTGCATTTCTGCTGCTTTTTTCCCATTCAAATACAAGTGTGCCCTTTTACACCGCAGTGTAGACGATGCTGTGTTATCGAATACGAAGGGCGGCCACCATCTTTCATCTGAAGTTATCGTACAGGGCGTTGACAACTGGGCCGGAGGAGTCTCGGGTAATTTTGATGCTGTTCAGTATGCGATCCTTCCAAAGCTTCCATTACGAGTATGTGACATTTGATTCTTGACAGTATTATTATCATAAGGCTCGTAACATGAGGTGTCAGGACTCCTGATGGCTCGTCCGGCGGTTCAGAAACTGCTTGACAATCTAGAATGTAGACATATTTTGGCCGATTGTAGGCTGGAGACTGTTGTTACTGGGCTGTTGTCATCCAGATTCCAGACATATTGGGGCTCTCCGGAAACACACCGGAAAGATTATTTAGGTTACTAGTTGGACATCTGCGGAGGCTGTCCGCGCAGTGTATATAGCATCATCCACGACTGCACACAAGGAGACACCAATGTTATATACAGCGTGGAATTTCTTAGCGTGGTGGGGAGCCACTAGTCTCCTTCACAAGTCCTACTACTACGCATAGTGAGTTTGTTTATCTGAGCATCTGCACCGTTCGTGAGCTCTACTAGCTGAGAGTACGTCCCTTCCCATGGAAATTTCTACTGGTGCTAAATGCTCTGTATTACACACTATTATCGACTTCACAACATTTTGGTGAGATTGCTCCAAAAACTGGGCATATTTCGAGCAGAGCCTCTGGGAAGACATTCAATGATACTCCTACAGCACATCCGTAGGGATTAGGGAGACTGACGACTCTTCCCCAAGTGCTCTGCAGCTTACTATCATCATCTGATGAAGACTAGTGACCTAAGTTCAATGCATATGGAGTCAAACGCGGGTCTGCACGCTGTGAAGCTGTACTTCGTACTTCATAGCCTGAGGTGAGTCCTGCCAGTGAGAGTGACGCTCAACGCATTCTTATCAAGTGAACATGAGGAGAACAGATGATATCAATCATGCGCGCACCGCATCGCGCGACAAACATGACTGTTTCAAATGTTCTTCTCTTCATGCACGTTACATACACGTTGAATCCGAAGATGTATTCATGATGGCGGAAGGATCATGATGTTCGTTTGGCCACTACAAGATCATTTATAGATAGGCTTCTTGAGCACAGCAAGTGTTGGAATGGATAAGAGATCGGTGAGAGGATATCAATATTCAACCATATCACTGACGTGCACAGCCTTGAAACCTTCATAACTGATTCAGATAGCAGTGAAATGGTATCCTCACAACCAGAAGTGCTTTCGTATGATGACTTCTACACGTGTGGCAATTAATCCTCCAGGTTCTCAGAACAAATACTTCCTCCCTGACGATGGTATCCAGCAGGATCCTCACAATCAGTTCCATTATCTTTGCAATGGGGTCCGTTGCTGTGTGCCCCATGAGACATGCCCTGCACAATCTGTAAAAAGGAAATAAGGAAATAGACACAGGGGCAGTGTCTTACCATAAGACGTGAGGTTGGGGAAATGAGATATACGGTCGACTTCGATCTAGGACATGAGATCACAATGTATAGCTACTCATAAGGATAGATAGCCGCTGAGCAGAACGTGGGCTCCTGTCACACTTGGCAGTACGTAAGTGTGATTAGAGAATCTGGGGAATCGACGCAATTACTACCAATGTTTGTGAAGGCAAAGCGCGCG
Organism: Albatrellus sp. MG142; assembly: GCA_003314695.1. Lineage (NCBI taxonomy): Eukaryota > Fungi > Basidiomycota > Agaricomycetes > Russulales > Albatrellaceae > Albatrellus > Albatrellus sp. MG142. The sequence continues at coordinate 19,822 of QLPM01049282.1, read as the reverse complement.
AGTATTTATCTATGGGCTGAGAGATAGACAGATAGTACAAGTATAAGGTCTGAAAGGGACAACGGGCAGACCACCTGATAGGATCCTCGCGGTAGCAGACTGTGCGGCATGTCTGCAGGGCCTCAGGATCCAAGAAGCAGCGCAGTCGCGTGGGTAATGCGGCCACCTGCTGGGTGCGGTGCAACTTGAATGGTGAGGGCGAGGGAAACATGCAGTTGCGGTATAGTAGTGCCTCATGCTAGTACGCGCCGTTAGCCAAATTCAGGTAACGTTTGACCTCCCCCTGTCCCTTGGTACGTAAAGGATTGTCAAATGGTGGAACCCTCGTCCTCTTTACGAACTTGTCATTGTCCCTAAGTTCTGACATGGGGGTAACTGATTTTGCAGCTGAGCCGTAGAGCCACACACGAATTTTCTTGAGGCTGCCAACCCTTTAGGTTTGTCTCCGCAAGATTCTTGGTCAATAACTCAAATGTCATAGTTGTACTTGTACTTTTCACTGAATTATGGGAGCGGGGAAGCTTACAGTACTGGCTTCAACAGCACTCTTTCTTATCATGATTAGAATTAAGTTGCAACGCCCAACATCTACATAGATACACATATTCCATAACACAACAAACACAGCGTGTTTGGCTGCCATAGCGTCCGCACGCACAACCGTGCCGAACTCCACTTTATCTGCGTCAGGTTGGCCTATGTTACAATAAAGACTATTCATGCCTCTCTGAAATCTCTCGACGGTCTGGGGTGCTGGCCTACAGATTCATTTCATTTATTGTAGTCAGGTGCTTATCTTCTCAGTCAGCCATGGTACTGAGCGAGATTGCCAATTTCCGATCGCGTTGAATGGCAGTTGAACTGTGTGCGCCACACATAGATCGTAAATGTATCAGGCAGTGCTACGACATTCGCCGACCTTACAGGAAACCGAATGTCTCCCGCCTGGTTCGTCTCGGTGATTCAAGACACGCTCATTTCCAGATCTGAGGCTCCATTCTACCCTAAAACATCGTGGTTTGACTTCATATCATGACACACCTTCGACGGTATACTGCATCTTTCGAGTCATATTGGACAGTATAGTTGCATAGGGCGCGCACGCCCTAGCCGCCTTGAACACGTGGAGTCGTTGCGAATCGCATATAATGACGATGTCGTTAATTCCAAGTCTGCATCCAAGCACTCACTTCGCCTCTTGCCAAATTTACCATGGGCATAAAAAGCACTGATATTCAATGTGTGTCATATTCTATCGTCCTTGACTGGCATGCTAACTAAAAAAAATTGGTACAGATGAGTTACCGGCTGCCGTGCATGCCTTGCAAAAATCATGGCTGGCTTCTTGTCAGACGGCTGCCATAGTTGTGAGTGTGATCAATCTCTTGCTTCCAAGAATTTCGGCCTTATTACTTTCCATAGGCCGGATTCTTAACCGTAATTGAGGCACAGCTTCTGACGATGATCAGAAATACAACTAGCTACTCGACCGTCATCAGCTCCAGTTCTGCGCAAGCTCTTCTAGCCTTGTCGTATACTGCCCTGTTCCTGAGCTGCAGTGCGATGGTCAGCATGCTAATTCTGTCGGACGAATTCGGAGATCTTCCTGTCCGTGCATCGCAGTCAAAAAATCTTCTTCAAGATGGTATTTTTATTGCAAGTACAACTGTTCTACTGGAAGCTTATGGGGTACCCCATTATTGGCGATGGGTGATGTGGCACGGTGCGTTTTGGCATACGGCCTATTTAGTTTGTTGTCACTTACGACGACAGAGAAGGCTTCATCTGCCTCCTCACCGGGTTTCTCTGCATAGTGGCCCAAGTTCTTCTATTCGTGTGGACTCAAGATACCTACGCTATACGAATCACGCTGCTCCTTGTTGGCATATTCGCCCTTATGCCGTTGTTGCATTTATTGCAGCCGCTTTCTCCACGACCTTCAAAAAGCAACAATTACAAACAGAAATCATTAGATACACTACCAGAATCGGTCTAAGTCATATGGGCATTTGGACATCAAAAACATCAAACACTCAATATTTATCTTCAAGTTATTGGTAGATGGTGGTCTCGTTGATTACTGGAATGCCGGCCTTATTATCTAATTATTATCTGCTCGTCTCGAACTTCTATCTATATATCTATTCACATGTAAGAACAGATTATGAAACTTCGATAGCGTTTAAATTGTGCTCGATAGCTTTTCTTTGTCTTGTCACTTACTCAACGTTGGTACTTGGCTTCACTTGACAAGCCGAGTCTGATCCGAGAAATCTGTCATCAGTACCCAGGCCGGTTTGACGGGCAGTAACTTTACTGTAATATGCCGGACGATTAAGGATTTTTAAGCCATTGCAAATCTGCGTTAGCTGTAGCCTTCCCGCTAAATGACTTCATGTAGCACTGACAGAATTCTTCTCAGCCTGACCATTGCTCACTTCACTGTCGCTGCACTAACTTCCGACTGCAGCTTATCTTGCAGTCTTCAAAATCAAACACTTTGAAGCACGGTGAGTCTGGATTCCAGCTACATTCTCCCCTCCTGGAGTGCTGTTCAAGTTCTTGCTACTTACCACGGATTTCCAGGGGGATGTCGTAGTCTCCCAGAGACAGATTAGACACGTGTCAACCATCGTAGCTCAGGATCTCGTAGCCGGTATATATTTGTTTATAACATGTTCCAGTATGTCTCTTCTGACCAGTTGAAGAGCAATATCCAGGGTCTCTCGACTTGGATTGTGTCAGAGTGATTGCATGGCGCGAACTGGTGACTCAGGACAAAGAGGAAGATCACCAAAGTAGCACACTGTTAGATCACGATGAAGGTGAGGAATGGAATAGTGACGATGAAGCCAGTATGTACTTCTGATTCTCCAATTCTGGGACACAAGGCAGGACATTACCCTCGAAAGCAGGTGCGATGAAGTTAGTAAGTTGTAGTTACTACTGGAGGTGCTTTCTGCGTGTATACTTTCTGCGAGTAACCACGTCAAGAATATCATAGCCATTGAGACCATACCATTGTAGTCAGTCAGATACTCAAGCCTCGAAGGAGACGGAACTATGGAGTTGGACATTGCGAATATACGCGCACTGACCTCTTTGATAGTACATGACGTACACACTACTATGATGCTCCGTCAAAGCATCAGAGCCCGCTGCAGAGAGCGCGGGGATGGCAGTACTAGGCTAGTAGTCGGTGCTGTTCCCAAAGGTTAGTGTAACCACTGTTGCGGGCCGTGCGGACGCCGGACTGTTTGGCATGATCCAGGCATGTACACCGGTGTTACAGAAACTGTCATACCTACCAAGACCATTGTCATACATGTACGCAAGTATTCCCTCCACACCCGCGCAAGTTCGCGTAGGCTCGCAATCCCGACGGCGACCCAATCCCAAATTCAAACACGAATAGGAGGACGTCGAGGCAAATTAGTCTCCACGGATCTCATCCATGTAAGGCCCGGCGGGTGATTGTAGCCCCACTGGCAGGGAAATGCCAGTTCTACTTGGCGTTCTCAGACTCACGACATCCTGCAACAACTGATATTCTGCTTGGCCTGGCAAAGATGTGTGTGAACTAGTTACTCGTGCGCGCCAGTGTGCTCGGGGCGCAACATGTTTCCGCATGATGTTGACACGGTTGTATAGTAGTGGGTCAGCATCGCTCCTGTCCCGAAGGTGCTCCGTCTGAGTTGCTGGCCATCCCCGGGCGCCTTCCGCCGACTAACAAAGTGGTGGCGGTGTTAGTGATTCCCAGGCACCGACTCGGACGGCTACTACCGGTTAGCCTAACACCTGCCTGAGGTGGGCGGTTGTTCGACCGTGACTAACGAAATGCCTGCCAGTTGCCAATTGAGGCAGTGTGTACGCATCGGTTGTGCGTGGCAGGAATATATGGCGGGCAATATGTGCTCCTAGGCTGTAGGACATAGCCTTCCCTGGATGTACGCTCGTTGATGGGTTATTTCCTGACTGATTCTTAACCAGAGTTACACTGTGGCATTACAGCCCTTTGCATGTTAGTTCGAACACACATTTTTTTTTCATTTGTTTGTCATGCCAAATAGAGTGACCAAATGTCACACTGTGACTACTGTAATGACACACCCACTTCCGCAAGCTGCGAGACAACAGAGTCGACTGAGTAATGGAACGTGACATTTGGTCACTTTATTTGGGATGACTAACAAATGAAAAAAAATGTGTGTTCAAACTAACATGCAAAGGGCTGTATCATCCTTGCACATTGTCCAAGACAGCCTTGTCGAGCCAGTGGTTCTTCGCCTGACAGCAGAGACCAAGTTACTCCATCTTGCATGTAAAAAGCGAGGCCATGAGGAAGCAGTCTGTGACGAGCCCACTCGGCTTGAATTTTTAGTTGTAAGCAGCGCGGGTTTTGAGCCAGAGCATTCCATGTGTGGAACCAGCGTCACAACAGTCATATCTGTAAATTTGAGTGCAGTGGCCCGGTGGCCCGGCTCGAGGTGCATCTTCAGTCAGCGTTCGATGCGAAGCGGGATGGGCCACCGCTCCTACGTATTAGTGTGGTATACAACATCGAAGCCTTCCACGCATCAAGTTGGCAGCTCGACACCCACATGCTCGAATGTGATGGGAAAAGCACATACAATTATATACCCATACAGACAGTCTACTTGTGACTACGGCGGAACGCTGTCACGCACGCTTACTTCGTGCGCTTGTATATCTTGTCGAGGAACGTCTGGAATACCTCTTTGCGGAGGACGGCACCGCTCTCGAACGTAATCTCGGGCATCTGGCGGATAAGGCCCTGTATGCGCGCGCACACGTCGTGCTCATACTGTGCATATATATCAGGCAGGTGGAGCTCGTCGTAGAGCGCTCGTACGCGTTGTTCGGCGGCAGGGTCACCTTTTTGGCCGTAGTTGGCATCGAGGAGAGCACGCTGTGCGGGCGAGGCGAGAGAGAGCGCGACATTGATGCACCATGAGCACTTGTTATCAACGATATCCGTGCCGATCTTGCCAAGTTGTTCTTCAGTCGCGGCGTAGTCGAGGAAGTCGTCCTGGATCTGGAAGTACTCGCCGAGCGGAAGGAGGATCGAGAGTGCGAGAGCGTAAGGATCGGATGGGGCCGCCAGTGGGGAAGAGGAGAGGGAGGAGTGGGGGATGCCGCACATGTGCATGGCGATGGCGACGGGGAGGTAGAAGGAATAGTAAGATGTTTTGTAGAGGACGATGATGTTATGGCTGTGGAAAGGGTGAGTGTGCATAAAGAGAGGGAAGGAAGCGTGACGTGCCGTCGGAGGGAGAACTTGGATAGGTCGACGGTGTCTTCCGGGGCGGTGATAAGGTCGATGAGCTGGCCAATCTCGGTGCGGTACGTGATCTATGAAGCGGGCGCTTGAATAGACAATACATGTCAGGTGAGACGCCGTACGCACGTCAAGGAATGTGTGGAGAAGGTCGATGTAGTACGGTTCCGAATGGAAGTGTGAGCGTAGGAGTACATAGATGGCACCCTCGAGCATCATCCCGTCATTAACGGCAATATTGCGGACATCTGGGAGGCGGTAGTAACAGGGGTGGCCCCGGCGGGAGATGGACGAGTCCATCAAGTCGTCGGTAACCAGGAAAACAGCTTGGAACTGCGCAGCGGGTGGGTAAGTACACACGCGGAAAAAGAGTAGCAGAGGGGGATACTGACGAGCTCGACACACCAACCGAGCACGGCTGCTTTGAAGTACTCGTCGTCGGTGAGGGGCCTGCCGTATATGATCTCAGCGGAGTCGATGACCGAGAGGCCGCGGTTGAGCTTGCCGCCGGGGACATTGTAGTCGAGATTCTGGAGGAGATGTGAGTACACGAGGATGTAGTGGGGCAGAGAGACTGACGCGCTTGTACCAGTCGATGGCTTCCTGAGGTAGGTGCTGGGACTGGAGGTTGGCGAGGAGCTCATCGCGGATGATTGGGAATACATCCTCAAACCGTTGTCGACGGAGGACTTTCTTTGCCTTGAAGTCTTCGGTGAGGTTCTGGGGTGCGGATTGGGTTTCGAGCTGAGGCATCCTTTAGAGTGGGGCTGTGGTTGAAGATGAAGGGGGGGTGTAATGGACCTACTTATATGTGGATATTGTGGACTGAGACCCCGGCGTCATTCTGCTCGACATTTACGGAGAAAGGCGAACCTAGGCACTATTGCGACCGGGCCTGTCTCCGCCCGCGTTCCATTCTAACCTACCGGTGCTGGGATGTCCTGCGCCTCCGATATTCCCGAGATTTATTAGTATGGAACCACCATTCCTGCTCGGCCGATCCCTGCCGTCGCTTTCAGTGCCGTCTTTGGGGTTTGCCTCTCTCTACATCAAGGATCCGCGGCGTACATGGCTTGTAACCAACACAGCATCGCTTTTAGTGCTCGCATCCATTCCCCTGTCCCTAGCCATTTCTCGCAATCATGCCATTCGACCTTTACCCAAGCATCTCCGTCCTATAGTGTTGGTTAATGTTATATCGTCACGGACTTGTCTGCGCTGTTGCTTGCTTCGGAACGAGCATACCCACTTTACGTCACAGCAGCAACTTGACACCAAACTCTCACTCCTTGTCCACTGTGTTCGGCAGGTTGCGCGTCTGTTGGGAATGGCTCGGTGCAAGACATCTTCCATCAGTGCTGCACGTGTTGTTGGCGAGCCATAGCGCGTCTTGGAGAAACACAAATGCACAGGGTTTGAGGGCCATCAGGTGCTGCGTCTGTTCAGAGTGCCCATGTTTGCAACCTGGTGATGGCGCGTTATGTGCGACCAGGATAGGCAAGTGTCGTCCCGCGTCACATCGCCATCCACAGACGTCATGCCCCCCCGGAGCATCCTTCTACAGCCAGTGCTCGTAATGGATCCGTCTCAGTCTTATTGCCCACATCTGGACTCGTGCCTTGCACGGTCGACTCTGTTTTATCCGGTCGAGGGGAGTGTCAGGTGGCGTCTTGCAATACACTTTTCGTATCACTGAGGGCGCAAGAGCCGCTGTCCTGTTTCCCTGGCCGCGCTTCTGGATCTCTGTTTTGTTTTCGGGCCGGTGCGCTGGCTGGTGAGACGCAGAAATGGCCCTAAGTATGGCCTTTCTACACGGGCAGATGCGTGGGGCAAGGCGGAACACAGCCTGCGGCTCAGTACTAGTCGGAAAAAATCTGACAGGCCCGGGGTGGAGGGGTGTTGCGTGTTTAGCATAGTTTCGTAGCGGAGTGATCTGAAAGCAGTGAGTGATCCACCTATGCCTCCATGTTGCAACGGGAGGCGATGGCAGGTGTGCGAAAAAGCAAATGGAGGAGGAGCGCGAGCGTACCCTAGCGATGCGAGAATGCGGGCGTGCGCTCTCTTCACTGGCTGCTTGTTGCGGGGGGCCAGTAGTGAGTCCACTCCTACTTTTCGTTGTAGTAAACACGACAAAGACGTCGACCGGGAGCAGTCTTCTACTGCGTTCGTGGAGAGGCTCCTAATACGCAAGAAGGCGGCAAAGTTGGCTCCTCAAGTTCCTGTTCAGGTCTTTCAGGCCCATCATACTGTGAGCCAGCCACTCAATTCTAAGAGCCCACGGTCCCTACATCCGGTTGCTGCGCGACGAACTGACTGATGAACTGATTGATGAAGTTTCACTCTCGTGGAGCTCCGATGGAGGTATTTCAAGTTTATAGGCATGCGCGTGGCTCTAGACTCGTGACCAGTCTGGCGGACCGCTAGGCTAGTCTATTACAGTGCGTGGCAGTTTACTGTAATCATGGCTCTGCCAGTCTTAACAATTCGTTTTGCGCACTGCTTCGCGGGCACATTTATGTTAAGGTACGGGCAGAAACGCCGTACAAACGCCGATGCTTCTCTCTGTATATTCATGTCTGCTCGCTCGTCGTTCTTTGACAGCAGTTGCCCATTACTTGGTACACCCTACTTGTACGCACCATCGAGCCGCTGCATTTACAACACGGCTTCGATCCACACCAAAACCCTCACGCCTCGTTAGCTCACCTCAGCACTGACGATCTCTCGTTCCGGAGGCGTGTTACAGATCGAGGTCAAGACCAGTTGGTTGATCAGACTGCTAAAATCTATCGCAGATGCCGTAACGCTATGTTGGTGTACCTCATTTGCTTGAGAAGATGTCTCTCATGTCGTAATGATGGCCTCAGTCCCTCAGCTCCCGTACGCCCGCCATTGACGCACAGAGTATATCCTCGGAGACGCTCACGTCGTGTGTGGATGTGTGACATAGACTTGGGGCGGCTAAACAGGGTGCAGTGCATGTTTCACCTTTTTTTGAATCCTGTCAAGACCAGACTGGGAAGATGCGACTCCCGGGGTTTATATGTCAATAATGTGGATTGGGGGGTCAGGACGCTTATAGCTCAATAGCGGCGCTCTTAGGTGAGGTACTTGGCCCGCTGTGCACCGTAAGGTGCAGCTTGGAGCGAGGCCATCCACCACGAGCACCGCGGCGCGTGTCAGCCGAGGGGAGAAACGGTGTCAAGGCATTTGTACGTTTCTGTCTATATTGTCGGTGCAGTTGCGCAGAGCAGGCTGGTGACTCGAAGTGAATGGGACCTGGATGCTGGGCGGCTAGAGTGCTGGTGTGGATCAACTAAGGAGCGAACTCAGAGGCGGCGGCGAGATCGGGTCAGTGTCCGTGCGCGCCAACAGGGTTCTTAGGCGTAATGTGTTCCCGGCAGGCGCAGAAACATTGCGCCCAACCATTTGTCACCCTGCCCGTAGTGCCAACATACGGATCCTGGAAAGTCAAGGTGCTGTTGATGGTGATGGGGTCTCCCAGCGCTGCTCGGGTATGTACACCACTAGGTATGTCCGGGATTTACAAGGGGGCAGGTCTTGTCATGGGCTGGTATATAGGATGGGTTTCCGTAGAGAAAGTGGTCCATCCTCATTCCCTTCCAGATATTCACCACACCCTTTCACTTCGTTAATCCTTTGTGACCATAGCCTCCTTCCTTGAACGTTCCGCATACGAGAAATGGGCATTCATGTGTCTGCGATCCACCCGGCCGCACCGCTGTCCAAGCAAGAAGTAGATGCAATGATGGATATGAAGGACGACGCATCCATCCCGGAGCATGTAACCGAATTTCTAGGCCCGTACACAGAGCTCATCCGCCTGCACCGGGTAATCTGTGCATCACTGTCGCCCTGTCTCGGTTCCTATACTGACTACATCTCCTCTGTTCTTATCGCAGGTCACCGGCCTCCTCCTCTCATACTGGCCGTTCAGTAAGTCCATCACGCCTCTGTTGGGCTGTTCAGCACCGTGCTTACGGGCGCAGCATGGGGCTTGACGATGGGCGCATACGCCGTGGGGATGCCGCTCGGGCAGTACCTCCATAACATGCTACACCTGTTACTTGTCGCCTTCGTGTATCGCAGCGCGGGGTGCATCGTCGACGACATTGTCGACTGCCCGCTTGATGCGCAAGTGGGTGCGTGTCGTACATTCTCCTTTCATTATTTCTGCTCTCATGCGTTGTACCGTGCCCTTGCTTCGCACGCATATGTTCAAATGACCTGCGTTTCTTCTGCTGTTCTCCTGTGCTTTCGCTGTCCATCTGTCTGGCTTATGTAGCGAGAACGAAGATGCGCCCATTGCCCAGCGGCCGTGTGTCCATGCTCGCGGCATTCGCCCTCATGCTTGTAAGTTACGCTACTGTGGTCAGCATCGTCTGGAATTACAACACACTCGCGTACGCCTTCCCTCTCTTTCTGTCTCTGCACATTGACCCCAACGCCGACATAGGCTCTGCATCGTACTAGTGCAAATACCGCAGTGCGTACCCAATTCTCTGCAGGTGGAGCCGCCCAGTGTATTATGCTTACCACGCCGCAGGAGCATCGCGTACCCGTACATGAAGCGCATCACATACTGGCCACAGGCATGGCTCGGGCTCTGCCTCAACGTCAGCGTCGCAACGGCGTGGGCGGTCGTCACTGGTGGCATCAAGTGGAGCGTCGTCCTCCCACTCATGCTCGGCGGATGCTCGTGAGTGCTGTCCCGTCACTCGCATCTGGCAGCGCGCTGACCACTAGTCGCATGACGGCAGGTGGACGCTGTACTACGGTGAGCCCTCCGCACGCTGCACCATGACCACACTTTGACAGGCCGCCGGCGCAGACACGATATACGCGTGTCAAGACCTGCGCGACGACCTCAAGGCAGGGATAAAATCGTCCGCCGTGCTGCTTGGCGAGCACGTGCACACTTTCCTCATGGGCACAGCGGCATTATTCGTCGTGATGCTCGGGTTGGCTGGTGTGGCGAACGAGCAGACGCTAGCGTATTACTGCATCGCGGTCGGCGGGACAGCGGCACATCTCGCATGGCAGATCGTCACGCTCGACCCATGCTCAACTACGAGTTGTCGTGGTGCGTATTTTATTTCCTTTTTTAAATTTTACTATTCCTATTCCCCATTGTCTTCGTTTCCTCACTGGCCCTCGTCTACAATATCCCACACCCTAATGCCCCTCTCTTCTATCCCCTCCACTCCCGTTGTACTGGCGCCGTTGACGTTGCCCCTTGTTACAGTGACCTTCATTCGCAACGGGAAGCTCGGGTTCATCATCCTCGGTGGCATCCTGTTCGACTACCTCGTCAAGCTCGGCAGCTTGGGCGCGCTCCTGACTGTTCTCTGAAGTGTCAGACGCAGTGTGCGGCCATGCTTTCTCGTCGCACATGTTTCACTGGAATATCTCTCTCCTCCACTAGCCTAGACCACACATGACTCTGTATCTATTGTCCATAGCATAATCACATGCACGCTTTGTCTGTATGTGACGTCTGTCAGCGTACATTTCCCTCGGGACCTGGTGCCGTCTGAATAGTACTTGCTCGCGACATGTTGAGCCAATCATCATCATCATCATCATCATCATCATCATCATCATCATCATCATCATCACCATCATCAGTATCAGCGTCGGCATGATGCGGCAATAAATCTGTTTCGTTCTGTGTCAATCGGTAGCCGGCACTACGGTTTCCTTCAAGGACCTTGATCAGATCCGGGACTTGACAGGTCGCCAGTCTCATAATGTCACAGGTCACGCGACGACTCATGCAGAACGGCATCGTTTTCTTGTAGAGCTGAAGCAGAATGATGCATAGGCCTGGGCCCAAAAGTGCAGCACACAAAAAGCACTCGTCACTGCGCCTAGACCACCATCCAGGCAGAGACAATGAGCATTACACCGAAACGTGGTTACAACCACAACACCACATACACACTACTAATACTGGTTCAAAGCAAAACATGCAGTATTACAATTACGTGGGCGTCTCGGCGACACTAGAAGAGTCACGAAACATGGAGTACCGGACCACGTGACGATACACGCTCACTTGGTCCTCTTGTAAATCTTCTCGAGGAAGGAGCGGAAGACGTCCCCGCGCAATACGGCACCGGTCGCACCGCAGGCATCGGGAAGTTGGCGAATAAGGCTCTCAACACGGTCGTAGGATTGACGCTCGTACTCCTCGTATATCTCGCGGACGCCAACATCTTCGAACACCTGCTTGACACGCGCCTCACACGCAGCATCCTTGCGGCCGTAGTTGGCGTCAAGGACGGCGCGCTGCTCAGGCGTGGCACGGGAGAGTGCGACATTGATGCACCAGGAGCACTTGTTGTCGATGATGTCCGTACCAACCTTACCTATCTGAGCCTCGGTGCCAGCATAATCAAGGAAGTCATCCTGGATCTGGAAATACTCGCCGAGCGGGAGGAGGATAGAAAGGGCGTGTGCGTAGAGGTCGGCCTCACCTGGCTTGGCGGAGGGAGACGGGGACTGCAGAGCAGAAGGGTGGGGGATGCCACACATATGCATGGCGAGGGCGACGGGGAGATAGAAGGAATAATAGGCAGTCTTGTAAAGGACGATGGTGCTGTGACTGTAGAAGAACAGCGCGCGGCGTGGTGAGTGGTCAGAGTCGGGGAAGACTCAGCATGGCACGTACCGCTGGAGGGAGAACTTGGAGAGGTCAACGGTGTGCTCAGGAGCAGTGATGAGGTCAATGAGCTGGCCAAACTCGGTGCGGTAGGTGATCTGCGATAAAGGATGAGTGGATGGGCAGTAGGACAGTCAGAGGACATACGCACGTCATGGAAGAGCTCGAGGAGGTCGACGTAGTAGGACTCGGGGCGGAAGTAGGTGCGGAGGATGTGATAGATGGCACCCTCGAGCATAATGCCATCATTGATAGCAATTGTGTTTATCTCAGGGAGGCGGTAATAACAGGGCTGCCCGCGACGGGAAATAGAAGAGTCCATGACGTCGTCAACGACGAGGAAAAACGCCTGGAGCTGTAGGGGGCATGAGGGCTGGGGGAAAAGATACGGAAGAGTAGACTGACGAATTCGACACACCAGCCGAGGACCGCAGCTTTGAAATACTCATCATCGGACAGAGGACGGCCAAAGATAATCTCTGCAGAGTCTACGACGCTGAGGCCACGGTTGAGTTTGCCGCCAGGGACATTGTAGTCGAGATTCTGTGAGAGAAGGGTGAGCTGTGCAATAGAAGAAACGGACGAGGAGGACAGACGCGTCTGTACCAGTCTGTAGCCTCTGGCGGCATGCCCTGGTTCTGGAAGTGGGAGACGAGCTCTGAGCGGATGATGGTATAGACGTCCTCGAAGCGTTTGCGAGCGAGGAGTTTCCTTGTTTTGGGGTCATTGTAGTGGACTGAGGAGGGAGCAGACTCGAGCTCGACGGGGACAGCGACAAAGGGAGCGGGAGCCATGGTTTGTGACGCTGGCTCAGAGGGCGCATAATTTATAGATATTGGCCCATTAGCTAATATTGAGTATCGAATGATATTGGGTGCCCCGCCTCGAGTCCGTCCCTTCCATTATCCTGTCTGCTCATGTCGTGCTCGTCGCTGTCTGACACATCGCCCTTCATTTCACTGTCATGTCGTTACCCATGAACATCCTCGCACTATCTTGGCGCGCGGTACTCCAACGCCGCCTGCCATCTCGTTGATGGGCACGCAGCGGACCTCTCGTTTTTCGGAAGCCGGCCGCTGCCGGGAATGCTCTGTACCTGGCCATTGAGACTCGGGAACGCGGAGTGCCACATAAGTGCTACACTAAATGATGGCATCGGGAATACTTTGATATGCCGAACACGTCTGAGCGCGCGGCTTGGTTCACTTTGTCTCTGCAAAAGGGACAATGTGGAGATCCTCGCTTTCTTCGCTGTTGTTAATCAGTGTTATAAACCTCCCTTTTCCCGCAACATGACTGATTGCCCCTGTACCTGGAAGCACAGCATCCGCGCCAAGACTGCAATGCACCAAGTGCGGATGTATTGTGAAGCATTAAGGTACACACTGCTGGCAGCCTCCGCTAATGCCCCATCTTAGCGCATGGCGCGGCCCTTTGGGCGGTGGAGCAGGCCTCCCTCTGGGTTGCACATCTTCCCAGCCTGGGTAGTAAGTACGCACCGTTTACACTGCATTCTGACATCACTGTCACTGGTGCCATCTGTACCCACACATACGTCTCTATATAGCTGATTGCACATGGTGTAGAATGTGACATTCGTATTGGGTTGTGGTCATCAAAAGTCCAAAATCCCGAAAATCAAGCCGTTGGTCCTGGACAATCTGACGGTCTTGGCCGACAATAGTAGTACAGATAGAGGCCTGAGTACATGGTAAGGTAAGGTATCGTTAGAATGGTTAATATGCTCTAGAAAAAAGAATATCGAGAAATAGCGCGAGGTATGGTGCAGTATAATAAATAGGTTAGTACAGTGAACAGGGCTATTTCGTACTTGAGCGCCTAAGCAGGTTTTGCGTGCAGGAAATCGTTATTCCTTCGAGCAACCTCATGCTTAGCGGTCGTCGTGTGTGACAGCAAAGACACCGAAGGCCGTCCAGGTCATTCGTAACCAATAAATCACAGTGGTCTGAGGTTGTCAGAACAATTGATTGCACCTTAAAACCGCACGGTGTATCAATCCTGACTCAAATGGAAACTCGCAGAACCTGAGTTCAATTCATATATGATATGTTGAGTGGGGAGTGCATTTTTTGTACCTGCTAAGGCGAACTAGTAAGATGTGTGAACGCACTTGTAAAAGGTGCATAAGTAGAGGCGTAAAATAGGCAAGTCAGTCAGCGACGAGAAGAAATGATGTAAGAATGAAACCCTAGGTGATTGTGTGGGGGAGAATGACGCAGATGCATGAAGGGATAGCGATGGCTAGTAAGAGTCAGGTGAGCAATGATGAAAGAGTAACACTTTGCTTCTAATTTCTAGCATCGTCTGGCGCCTAGAAACCGCCCATGCCACCCATGCCACCCATTCCACCCATGCCTGCGCCACCTGCCGGCTTATCCTCCTCACCATCAACAATGCACGCCTCGCTCGTAGTGAGTAAGCTTGCAACACCCGCGGCATCGACAAGCGCGGTACGAACGACCTTGAGCGGGTCAACAATACCAGCCTTGATCATGTCCACGTACTCGCCCTTGCTCGCGTCATAACCCCAGGAAAACTTGTCAACACTGCCATACTGTGCCACCATAGTGCCGACGATGACGCTAGCCTCTTCTCCTGCATTCGAGAGGATGGTGCGAGCAGGTTGCGTCAGTGCGCGGCGGATGATTGATACGCCAAGGTCTTGGTCGAAGTTCTCTGTCGGAATGGGAGCGATGTCGGAGGACCCAGTCACAGAGGCGGCATTGGCGGCAGTTGAAGATGCTGCCGACCCGACTGGTGCGTTTGAAAAGAGGGCAAGCGAAGCTTTCAATAACGCAACACCACCACCAGGTAAAATACCCTCTTCAACGGCGGCACGCGTCGCATTAAGTGCATCATCGTAGCGATCTTTCTTCTCCCCGACCTCAACCTCTGAGCTACCGCCAACCTTGATGACTGCAACACCACCACTGAGCTTCGCAAGACGCTCCTGTAGCTTCGTACGGTCGAAGTCACTGGTAGTCGGGTCCGCAACAAGGGCGCGAATCTGCTCACACCGAGCCTGGATCGCATCCTTTGACCCCTCGCCATTGAGGACTATCGTGTCTTCCTTTGTAATCGTGACGGCGCCTGTCGAGCCGAGCATGTCAGGTGTCGCGCGGTCAAGCTTAATGTCGAGCTCGTCCGTGAACACGGTTCCTCCAGTCAAGATAGCAAGGTCACCCAAGACGCTCTTCCGGTTATCACCAAAGCCGGGTGCTTTAACAGCAGCAACTTGCAGTTGGCCACGGAGCTTGTTAAGAATGCATGCTGCGAGAGCTTCGCCGTCAACGTCCTCGGCAACAATGAGCAGGGGTCGACGTGCTTGCGCAGCGGCCTCGAGCGAAGGAAGGATGTCCTGAAGAACTGAGATCTTCTTCTCGGACAGCAAAATGAAAGGCTTCTCGAACTCGACCTTCTGCGCCTTCACATCTGTAATGAAATATGGAGAAATGTAGCCTCGGTCAAAGCGCATTCCCTCCGTAATCTCAATTTCGTCCTCAATGGTGCGACCTTCCTTTACGGTGATCACACCTTCCTTGCCCACCTTCTCCATTGCTTGCGCAATAAGGTTACCGACGTGCGTGTCACCATTAGCCGAGATAGTCGCAACCTGTGCAATTTCGGCCGTCGTGGTGATCGTCTTGGTATGCTTAGCAAGGAATTCAACTACACGGTCGACTGCAGCCTGAGATCCACGACGAAGATCCATTGGGTTGCAACCAGCAGCAACATTTTTCACTCCCTCTGAGTAGATGGCACGTGCGAGGACAGTTGCTGTAGTGGTACCGTCACCAGCAATTTCGTTGGTCTTTTGAGCAACATCCTGAATAAGCCTAGACACGAACATTAGAACACAACGCATCAACAAGGATGCTCCATGACTTACCGAGCGCCGAGGTTTTCAAACTTGTCCTTTAGCGTTATAGACTTTGCGACGGTGACACCATCTGAGAGACAGAAACAGATGAGAATTATGAACAGATCTCGCCGACAGGATAGACTGACCTTTAGTGATTTTGGGTCCACCAAAGGACTGCTCAATGATGACATTCCGGCCTAAGCATGTACCACGTCAGCACTACATACCAAATGTGAAGGTATGCAACACACCCTTTGGACCAAGTGTGACACTGACAGCACTCGCAAGTACGTCGACACCCTTCAAGATGCTCGCACGTCCTTCGTTCGAAAACCGAATCTCCTTGTGCGCGCCGCGAGTAAGAGAGGGACGTGCAGCCTTGGCGGCAGCGCGTCGGAGAGCACGAGACGACGTGTTGCTAATGTGATGCATCGCAAGGAAAGAGATAGAATAGATATCAGAAAAAGGAAAAGGAAAAGGCGCGAAAGGGGACGAATGGAAGAGGACAGCAAAAGTCGACGAAGAGAAAAAACCGACAGAGAGCAACTGTTCCCGCTGGCCTTCCCTTTTGTATGCCATTGTTTGCCCAAGCTTACAGAATCCTCTAGAAATTCATTTCAGCCGCCTTTTTCTCATTGGTTCTTTCTTAGCGGCGTCGGCCAACAAACAATAAAAGAGCATAAACGGGAAACGGATAACAAGGGTACCTTTTGCATACAAATGCAGGCAACTTGATTAGTTGCCCTGGAAGGAGAACGAACAAAAATATTCTCAAATAAAAAGCTCATGCCACGTACCAGGATTGAACTAGTGACCTTCCCATCGCAGCTCAGGAAACCAAAGCCATACAAGTGGGACGCGCTACCACTACGCCAACGCGGCTGTGAAATTCGGTCGGTAGCTATGGTATCGAATCAATTATGACAACTTAATGCCGATAATCCAAAATGCTGCATAATCACAGCCAGCAGCTGAGAATACACGCATCGTCGAGTGAATGATGTACTCTATTTCTTGTTGTAAATCCCAGCAAGCTAGCACACAGTCTCTATCAAGCATACCTAGAATGACTGTATTATTAGTTACCTAGCACACAGTCTATAGTAACAATAAGTAACAATAGAATAATAGTAAAGATATATCTCACCTCAGTCAAGCATACCCAGAATGACTGAGGGAAAGATATCTGTGCGAGAAATCAATGAAAGTAAGTTTGAAACTGTACAGTACTGACAAATCCGCAGCATGCGGCTGAAAACAAATAACGGTGTACGGTAACAAATACACGCGCGCGTACATGCGCCAGTTTGCTATTCCAACATTTCTCCTGTCGTTACGCTAGACAAAGCGTGTCTGCCTGCACTCCGTTAGTGCGTAGAGAATTCAGGTAGGTTAGTTACTTGAACTCTTTTCCCTGCTGCATTTGTGCTGGTAGGTCTAAAGCCCATGCAGGATGTGCAATACAACCATCAATATTTACAGAAAATATTCAGTGTTTTGGGGAACAATGGGAACTTATTAATGTTTCAATGCATACAGAAATGAGCACATCGAGCATGAGTTTTCACACTGCATCTTGGTCAATGTGGCTACAAGTACCTCCTGCACACGTCTGAGTCAGCCATCCTACATCTTTTCTGGGGCCGTTACCCCCATTGTACACCCACCAGCCATATGGTGCCATGCCCTTGTTGTTCTTGCATCCCATCCTTGGTCCATTTTGCATTCAGTCACTGCCACATGCCTTCATGTAATCATAATGTGCCCTCTCAACTTATCAGTACTAGTGTGTCATGACCTGGTCTGGTCTCCACTTACATGAGCTGGTCTCTGCTTATGTTTCTGGACCAGACTGTTCCATTTCCACACTTGTCACAATTCCACAAGTGTCATAGTTGTGCATCAGTAGATGCTGTGTGCACTGCACCACTCTGCACATGTCCATCCATCTGTTACGATTACCCGGACTTATTTTCTTTTCACCTTACTGCTTATACGCTTTACCAGTTATTGTCATCTTCGTTCCCACTTGACAAAGCAGTATTCCATCATAATCTGTTCTATTCTTGTTATCATGCTTATCTCTGACTCATCTGCCTCACTGGATACATGAGGCAGACAGTCATCACTTCTTTTCAGTCTATTTTTACCTGAAACTTGTTCTCACTCATTTCATGACTATTTTTAGCTCATTATCTCTGACTCATATCCCCGTGATCCTATTGGAGGATAAGGGATTACTTACGTCGAACACCCGCGCATAGGAGGGAGCCCTGCCCTCAAGTCACATGTATAAGTACCATACCAGATTGAAAGGATAAGCCAAGCTTATCCTCTTGTACAATACAGCGTACTTGTCTTCAGGATCATCAGCAAGTCAACTCGTCTCTATAAGTCTTCCCATTCTCAGGAACTTATATTACTTGTCTTACTCGCTCTCAAACCTTGGGCTTTGCCTAGGGCTCCACCATTTGACTTAGGTGTTCGACTGTACGACCGTGTGTTGAACCCTTACATTAGGATAAGCTTTAGCCTTACCCGAAGCCATCGACAATTGTGGATCATACAATCCCCAACCCGCTCCCATCAGGCATCCACTGGAGCACTTGCTCTAGGTCCTACATCGCAGGAATCTGAGGACCTGTCACCTATATTGGAGATGATAACTGGGAAACCACTGAGGGTGATATTTTATACTTTCCCTCTCACATGTTCAACCCCCTTGCCACATCGGCACCATCTAGGACATCTTCCAGAGCATCATCTCAGGGAGACATCTACTCTGAAACTAGTGGACCATTGTCCCCACTTGCACGTGTACCAGAAGAACCTCATTCTATCCAATACCTGGCCGAGGACCTCTCAGCAACTGTCACTAGTCTATCACCACCAGCTCGACCTCCTTCACCACCCCCTCCACCACCACCGTCTAACCCCGCTCAAACAATGTCGGGAACACAAGGAATCTCAAAAGGACTTAAGGTCAAAACTCCAATCACGTTTGATGGAGACAAGACCAAGTACCGCGCATTCTTGAATAGTTGCAAAGCATACATTCTTGCCAACAGCCACAACAATCCAACCGATGCCCAGAAAATCATTTTTATCCTGTCCTATATGAAAGGAGGAACCACTGGACCCTGGAAGGACAATTACCTGACCAAATACGATGTCACCAATCTGCCAACCTTCACAGCATTTGCAACAGAACTAGATGCCCAATTTCAGGACGTCAACATACAAAGACGAGCAATGCTCAAGTTGACCACCATCAAACAAGCAGGAAGGACAGCCGACAAATATCATTCGGAATTCCTCACCTTGGCACACGACATGGGAGTCACGGATGACTTCAATCTCATCTATCACTTCGAACGAGGCTTGAATGCCCCGTTGACGCAACAGCTATACAACAGAGAGACCAGACCCGCCACATTCCAAGGACTAGCGAAACTCGCCATTCAAGTTGACACCAACTTCAGAATGTACCAAGCAATGAAGAAGGGTTTAACCCCAACCAACTCACAACCAAAGAAAAGAGAAAAACATCCAGATGACATGGACGTCGACGCCACAAACACACCAGGAGCCAAATTATGCTGCCTAACTCCTGAAATGCGAAAGAAACTACAAGAAGAAAACAAGTGCTTCACATGCAGAGAGAAAGGTCACATGGCCAAGGAATGTCCCAACAAAGACAGGTTCAAAGGCAAGATGCCCTATAACAATAAAACCAGAACAATCAAGGAAGAAGATACGCAATCAGAACCAGAAGTTATCAGAAAAACCCAAACCACCAAACCATCCTCGTCTAGAGTGGTTATCGAAGATACAGACGACGAAGAACCTGAACCACTACCAGAATACGCCAAGCGACTCACCACTCAAAACGTCTGCCACCTCACTCAAGGATATTTGGCGGAGGAAAGGAGAGTCTTGGCAGGATCCATCTTAG
>QLPM01049239.1:0-11849 GCA_003314695.1 Albatrellus sp. MG142 | reverse complement strand
CCACCTTGGTGTCT
Organism: Albatrellus sp. MG142; assembly: GCA_003314695.1. NCBI lineage: Eukaryota > Fungi > Basidiomycota > Agaricomycetes > Russulales > Albatrellaceae > Albatrellus > Albatrellus sp. MG142. The sequence continues at coordinate 11,835 of QLPM01049239.1, read as the reverse complement.
GTTCCCGGTTCTCAACAGCTGGAATTGAAGAATGGCCTACATTGGTCAGGTGTATGTGCTGAATGGGTATCCTAGCATTCACAAAGTTCACGATGCAACCACTCAGACTGACGACGAACAGCTGGCACGGCGACCGTTATCTGAACTCACACATGATGCTCCTACTGTACACTCCCCATAATGCCACGGTATGGTTTGTACGTGCTTCGCATTTACAGTAAGCGTGGAAGCGTTCCATTATATCAGGCAGAGGCAGATAAAACAAGGAATGACGTCATGACAGACGAGCCCTGAGTTCCCCGGCCGTATCCATCCCCGCAGCCTCTTCCCTTCATTCTCCATCGACGACATGTCGTTTTCAGGCTTCGACGCGAAATCTGTTCTACAGATCGACTCGTGGCTAGAGCCCTTCGTTCCTGCCATCGATCACAGATACCAACTGTTTAAGCGATGGAAAGACACCATCTTCCAGCTCGAAGGCGGCTACGAGTCATTCACCAGAGGCTACGAGAATTTCGGGTTTAACGTGGGCAAAAATGGCGAAGTCAGCTATCGGGAATGGGCTCCCAATGTCAAAGAGGCTAGTCTGATCGGTGATTTCAGTCAGTATGTCGTTGCATCTGTTCTACTCACGAGTCTAAGATAGCATCTCGTTGCACTTTGTTAAGATAACTGGAGCAGGGTGACTCATTCCATGAAGAAGAATGGATTTGGTGTGTGGGAAATAACAATTCACCCCAAAACCCCAGGCGTATGCCCCATTCCTCATGACTCCAAATTAAAAGTCTGTTTTCCGCTCCATTCTTTATGACTGAGAGTCCCATCATACTCTCAAACAGATATCCATGATTCTCCCTACTGGAGAGCGCGTTGAACGCCTTCCGACTTGGATCAAACGCGTTACTCAAGACCTTACCGTGTCGCCTGTTTACGAAGCACGTTTCTGGAATCCGCCTGCCGAAGACCAGTATGTCTTCAAGAACAAGCGGCCTCCTCAACCTCGGAGCCCCCGCATTTATGAAGCACACGTTGGCATTTCTTCTTCGGAGCCAAAGGTTGCAACGTACCGAGAATTCACGAAGAACGTCCTTCCAAGGATTCAAACCCTTGGTTACAACGCAATCCAATTGATGGCAATTATGGAGCACGCATATTACGCCTGTACGATCTCATTTTTCAATCTACTAGGCAGAGACCGATGATTCTTTCCAAAGCGTTTGGATATCAAGTGACGAATTTCTTTGCGGCTAGCTCTCGCTATGGGACTCCGGAAGAACTCAAAGAGCTCATAGACACGGCCCACGGAATGGGGATAACCGTCCTCCTTGACATTGTTCATTCTCACGCGTGCAAAAACGTCTTAGATGGCCTCAATTTATTCGATGGCACTGACCATCTTTATTTCCATGAGGGCGGGAAAGGTCGTCATGAACTTTGGGATAGCCGTCTTTTCAATTACAACTCGCACGAGGTGTTGCGTTTCTTGTTGAGCAACCTACGGTTTTGGATGGAGGAATACCAATTTGATGGGTTCCGCTTCGATGGTGTCACAAGCATGATGTATGTGCATCATGGGATTGGGACAGGGTTTTCGGGCGGGTACCATGAGTACTTTGGATCAAATGTGGACGAAGAGGGAGTCGTCTACCTCATGCTGGTCCGTCTCTCATTTACCTGTCCCATTGATTTTTCGGCTGATGTCAGGACATTCATAGGCTAACGATGCTATGCATTCGCTCTATCCAAACACGATCACTATTGCCGAGGATGTTTCAGGGATGCCTCTTCTCTGCATACCAGTGTCCCAGGGTGGCATTGGCTTTGACTACCGCCTATCGATGGCAATTCCGGATATGTGGATTAAGTTACTTAAGCACAAACCTGACGATGAGTGGGATATGGGCAACATTGTCCACACACTTATCAACAGACGGCATCTCGAAAAGAGTGTTGCATATGCGGAGAGCCATGACCAAGCACTCGTGGGTGATAAAACGCTTGCATTCTGGCTCATGGACAAAGAGATGTGTAGGCTATCACCTATTTGCTATAAAACTGCTTGTTGATTATCCAGGAACAGATACAAATATGTCAGATTTGACGCCAATGACGCCCGTTATTGCAAGAGGTTTGGCCTTGCATAAAATGATCCGGTACATACTCGATTTCCAAAAGTCTTGTTGTAGGCTAACGCGTCATTCAGCCTTATCGTTCATTCATTGGGCGGAGAGGGCTACCTAAATTTTGAAGGGAACGAATTTGGTCACCCTGAGGTCAGTCTGAAGAGAACCTTCTCGTCAATCGTGTCTAATTACTGTACCTAAGTGGCTTGACTTCCCCCGCGAGGGGAATGGAAATTCCTTTCACTACGCTCGTCGCCAGTGGAATGTCGTCGAGGACCATCTCCTGCGATACAAATATTTAAACGCCTTCGATGCTGCCATGAACCATCTTGAGGAGCGGTATAATTGGCTGGCGGCTCCGCAGGCATATCTTTCGCTCAAACATGAAGGCGACAAAGTCATTGTTTATGAGCGGGCGGGATTGCTTTTCGTATTTAATTTCCACCCAACTCAGTCATTCACGGACTATCGCATCGGCATCGAGGAGGCTGGCGAGTATTGTATTGCTCTGAGCAGTGACGACAAGGCGTTTGGAGGCTTTAACAACGTGGATAGTCACAACTCTAAGTTCGTTACGACGCCCCAGGTATGGAATGGACGGAAAAATTGGATTCAGGTAGGTGATTGTCTTGTAGCGTACTGAAAACCTTGACGAATATTCTATGGGGGTGTATAGGTGTATATCCCAACGAGGACTTGCATTGTCCTCGCCAAAAACTGAACGTCTACATATCGCTTTTTTCTCTCAGTCAAATTCTGCTACCATGCTGTTTATTTCTTGAAGGTTTAATTTGATGAATGCCATCTTAGACTCTGCTGCGATAGCGTGTGGTTGTCGTCATTGCACAGATCGTGAAGAAATCTAAACTATGAAATCGCGTTTAGAGTACCGACAGGCAAATGCATGCCAAGTATGTAGTCTTCCAATAGGGTCGGCAAGGTCAATTCCTCAGCTATACTTCTGACGCTTTGTGCCAGCGCGGGTGGTAGACGTGGCAGATGTATCTACTGACGATATCGACATCGATCGTCGTCCGCTCTGCAATAGCCATTGCCAGACGATCAGTGGTTTGTTATTACTGAGCACTGCCGAGCATAAACTCACCTGCTTTCTGCTTCTGCCACTCCTTGTGCTGACCACGCTCTGTGCGCGACCAATCTCACCTCCATCCCCCTCCTCATCCACATCCATGGGTGTCACATCACCTGATGGCGCGCCTTCGCTCTCGCGCATGCCCAATCGCGTTCGTGCAACACGTGTCTCCTGGTCCACACGATCAATAACTTTCTTCGTCTCGACGAGCGCGACGGCTGCGTCGAGCAGCGCCTCGTGCATCATGATTGTCTCACGCGTCGGCATGACGAGGCGCGACACCGAAATACCAAGTTCCGTGATGATCTGTGTGACCTTTGCTGCGACCGCTGTCTTGGGGTACGCGATCTTGAATGACCGCAGCGTGGCACCGGTGTGCGATGCCTTGACTGCGGGTGTCGTTGCGGGCGGCGGCTCCGTGCGATAGATACAGTGGAGCGCATCTGCAGGACCTTGTTCAAAATCTTCTTGCTGCCTTTACTGCGGAGTACCCACCATATGCAGCAGACTTGGCTGATTGGGCCCGTCTGGGTACCAGGGCGGTGGTAGTGCTGGAAGGTGTTGCAGGGCTATCTACTTCGGCAATACCATTCTTTTTCCTTCTCTTGAGATCTCCCAAGATGCCCATAGGACCTTCATCATCAATCGGAAGGTCAGCTAGCCCAGACTCAATTCCTAGAAGTGTGCGCATGAGGTCGTCACGCTCGTTCTTGAAGCGCCGTTCAGTTTGTTCGAGACGCTTCAGCTCAATGAAGAGTGCATCTTCCTCAGAAATCTGCTGAGGCGTGCGGTTTTCGAGACTCGAAAGGTACGCCTTGCGGGTGACCTCACGTTCTACGGTAATCATGAGACACTAATGCAGGGGGAAAAAGTCGGTGTCCAACCTTTGTCGAACTGAAAGATTGATAAAAGCTGTGCTTTAGACGCTTCGTCCCCAGCCCATGGGCGGCTCCTAATGAGCTTGCGGCAAACGCTATAGTACCGATCTTTCAAGTCCTACATCCTGTTGATCAGGATTAGGAAGGACGTCTTTAGAAGATGCGTACCTCCATGGATCGTTCGGGCCCGCCAGAATAGTTGTACCGATCTGTAACAATATAGAAACGACAGTCGTAGTCTCGAACTAGCTCAAAGAGATAATCTGTCTCCTCTTTCGTCCATTCTTTGTCTGCACGGCCAGAGGAATGAAAGGTGTATAAGCAACCTAAGGAGACGGTACCCACCTTCGAGCAGCCTCGTATACTCGTCTTCAGAGTACGTATATACAGTACTCTTGACGTTGTATCTTGTGAAGGGATACTCTGCACTATTCGTCAATATTACGCGGGTACGGGGAGGATTGTGGCGTACCCGCTTCAGGATCTGTTCCAGCTTTCACCCAATGACCTAACCGAAGTTGGTCGCTCCGAGCACCATTACGGAATGACTGCCATTCCCTATGAAGGTCCCATTATAAGGAGACGTGTATGTCAGGATAGCCGAGGAGACTGACCACTTGACCTTTCCGCCACCACCGAGGTTGGGTTTCTGTTTGAGTCGCGGCTTTGCGAGTTGAGCAGCTAGGGTGGGCGCGGAGGGTCCAATGAGAGAGTACAGCTCCCTTGATATTCCTTCTGGTTTTTTGATGGCGGGTTTCTTTGGTTGGGAGGGTGTGGAGGCAGACGGAATAGATAGAATGCTCCGAACGTCGGCAGCAGAAGGTCCAGACATGTCACCTCGCGTAGGATGTGACTAGATCTAACTGACTGAATTAGCCTTCCCTGTTATCGTTCAATAGAAATTAGAAAGGCAGGAAATAGCAGGAGAGTAAGGAGGCCCGCAATAACGGGGTAATGGTATATTGAGACTTGAGGCCAAAGAACAGAATTAGGGTTAAGGTCAACCTTAAACCCAACGCTCACAGAGCTATACGTATACGTACAACAGAACAGTGCAACAGAACAACTGGAACACTGCTGTCCTAAGCAATCGTGAAGAATGCTGCCGCGCTACCTTTGCTCTCCTATGACTTCCACAGTGACGAAACGGCTCTTGCGCACTTCTTGTGCAATTCGAAACGGGAGACCCGGCGGAGGGCTGACGAACATCCTTGCTGGTGAAGTGCCGCCTGCAGTTCAAGTCAAAACAATCAACGGCTCAGGTATCCACCTCCAGGACGGACTCATCCTCCCCTCTGCTTGTATCTTTCTTGAGGGTAAGGTCTTTCTGTGGGACGTCCCACCCACACTCTGGCAAGGGTGGGGGAGGGAGCGGTTTGAGATGTTCGAGGTGGTCGTGCCAAAACCAGGTGTGTGTCTTTCTTGTAAGGCATTACCCGTGTTGCTATACTCTAAGCTAGAGATACTACTACTGGGCACCGGCAAGTCCGTGTCGCCACCTCCAGCTCCGTTGAGACACTACTTGAATCAGCTTGGCATTCAACTGGATGTCATGGATACGGTATGCACACTCCCAGCTCTTGCACCTTGCATCATGCTAAGCATAGCAACAAGTGGAATGCTTGTACAACGTACAATCTCCTGTCCGAAGAGGGCAGACGTGTCGCAGCAGCGTTGTTACCGTATAAGCATCATCCCTGGAAATCATAGCGTCCGTCCTATTTTCAGGTTTCTACTCTTGAACGGCGTTCGCAGAGATAGTTGATGACATGAATACAGGTGCATCAAGAACGAAAGGATAGTGAATTGTAAAAGAGGAGGGCAGCAGGCCATTCAACTCATTCCGGTGGCGCTTTGCGTTTACCCATCGCCTTACTGCTCATCCCCATATTCGCATCAATCTCCATGTGGCTGCCTTCGCCGATGTGCTCTTCTTCCCCATCGTCTAGCAAAGATGGGATCCATGCATCTATAGGCAGCAGTTGACCTACAGCGGCCGGATTAATGATGAAGAGTGGAAGTCATTTGATAGGCGAATACGAAAACAGGATGCTAGACCTACCAGACTCGTCCTTGAATTGAACAAATAGCACCTCCCAGTTACTCGCGACATTCTTGAGTACCTGATCGGGAAGGAGGACTTGGAACCGATTCGCACCCGGGCGTCGATTTTTCTCTTTTACTTCTCGCGACAACTCGAAATCACTCGTGTTTGATGGAATGGGAACTTGGAGCCCTTGTGCCACATCCGCCTGCAGTGCAGAAAGCACGTCTTCCTTGACAGTTGAGATAGTTGTGGCGTTGGGGAACGTTAAGAAGACAGTCAGCTTGTGTGTTTTGATGAGCAATTGAAATATTTTCGGCGGAGCACGGGGAAGCTGACACGCGGATGTCAATAAGTTTATCGTTCAGCGCGATGAAAAGCCCACCATGACGATAATGGGTGGGTTGTGAAGTGCACAAGTCAAGCTTAATGAATTGTCCGCCGTCCGCCGCGCTAATTTCAGACAAGTCGGCCGGGGACGGAGGGCCCGTCCGCCGGAGAACCGGTTGAGCGGTCACGTTCGCGATTTCCGACGGTCCTCTCCATCACCGCCCGAGTCCTCCACATCGACTATGAGCACCTTTCACGATGGTTCAACCTCTCAGCAGCCTTACAAGGAACCCTCCCCCCTTCCCGTCTCCATTCCCAAAGTCAATGAGCTTGGCGCGACCAGTGCACCACTGAAGAGTGCGGCCTTCTTCATCGGAGCGTATTGCAAGGATTACAACGGTGTGTCTCGCGCTATTGATGCCTGTTGCCAAAGTGCATGCATCATTGCAGGGCCTCTGCTAGGCCATCTCACGCTGACTCACAGCCCATTATTGCTGTTTCTAGAGGACTTCATGCTCTGTAAAGCAGAGGATCGGGATCCTGCACATTGTCTGAAGGAAGGCCGGAAAGTGACTAGATGCGCGACTGACCTGTGAGTCTGTTTTGTGCTTTCCGTGTCATAAGGATAGCTTATGTTGTGGCATTCACGGCGTGGTTAGCATCGTCAAAATGCGCGAGAACTGTCTCCAACAGTTTGAGCAACACTGGAACTGCCTGGAGTCCAATAACCAGGTTTGTTACGCTCACCAACAGATATCTGACATCTGTCTGTCCTGTCTGTCGCGCAGTGGTTGACGTCACTCTGTCTTCTCTCAGGAGTACCGCTACTGCAGGAAGCCAGAACGTACGCTCAACAAATGTATGTTCGAGAAGCTCGTGAGTCTTCATATACACGTCGCTTATGAACTTTTTCATGTCTCTTGCTTCAACATTCTTGTAGGGTTTGATGAAGACCATTCCTGGCTCACCAGCAGGCCAGCCACCGATACACGAAGTAGAGAGGCCAGTGTACGGCGCCATGCAGAAATGAGCAACAGACCCCTACATGTTGGTCCTAGAGCATATTTTGCGACTATGGTATATATCAAGTGCTGAGCACATATCAATCGGAATGTTCAATGTTGCGCCAGCGATGTAGTCATGGGCAATATATCACTAGTGGGCAATGCTGCCATCTATATTCTCTACATTGTACAGTGGCAAAGTGCACAATCTTGCCAATTCTTAACAACGAGCGCTCAGGAATAATAAGGTTGACCATTTACGATCAGTTTTGTACTGTAGGAGTCTAAGGCCTGAGGTCGAGAGCGGGACTTGGCGTTTCCCTCAGACCTCTGTATTCAATGCTTTCTTTTCTCCGTGTCATTCCGCCGCGTCTCTCACGACCCGGCCTGCGCTGGACCTCTAGAGCAAGACTCTCAACACTATCGCCGCACTACAGTATCTACGTATCAGAGTCGACGAATCCGTATTTCAATCTTACCCTTGAGGACTGGTGCGTCGCCCTGTTGGCGTCAGCACGGTCTGACTGACTGTCAGACGAATACTACTTTGTACGACAGGTTGTTCAAACACAAGACACACACGGAACCTCTGCTCCTGCTCTACCGAGACGAGCCATGCGTTGTCATAGGGCGCAACCAGAATCCGTGGAAGGAGGTCAACATGCCTGCCCTCAGGCACGCGGGCATCCCGTTCATCCGCCGACGCAGCGGGGGCGGCACCGTTTACCACGTCCGTCGTTGCACACATCCTACTTCCTAACTGGCTCCCATGCAACTTGTACGCGAACAGGACCTCGGAAACACGAATTTCTCTATCCACCTGCCCCGCTCCGCGTTCGACCGGCACGCGACGGCACAAGTCATCCTGCGCGCAGTCCGCGCGCTCGACATCGACGCGCATGTCAACGCTCGCAATGACTTATGTGTGGGAATGTACAAGATATGTCTGCTCTTTGTCTGCGTGCGCAGCGTAGCTGACAGTTTCGCCGCTTTACGTTTCGGGCTCAGCGTACAAGATTGTGAAAGACCGAGCGTACCACCATGGCACAATGCTCATCTCGTCGCGGCTCAATACACTTGGGGACGTCCTGCATGTAACAAAAGTGTGCGCTGCTGTTATTTAACTCCCAACGGACCCCTAATACACCTTTCTGTTTGCTGACGATAGGACTCTATGGTGACGAAGGGTGTTGCGTCGGTCCGCTCCCCAGTGCGAAACTTGCAGGAGTTCCAGTCAAAAGCGACACATTCCGCCTTTGTTCGAACTGTGGTTCAAGCATTTCAGGAAGAGTACAACATACAGGATAAGGTGTGTCTTCTCCTTCACTGAAACAAGTTAGCATAAAGAACATGAAAGGAGTAGGTGCAGATGGTGCACGATAATATCGATACCACAAGTTTAGACTATTTCCGAGACGGCATGGCAGAACTGCCAGTGAGTAACGCTACATTTGTGACAAAGTCCGTTCTTCAACGAGTGACAACCCAGAAGTGGGATTGGGCATATGGACAATCACCAGAATTCACATATACCGTCAGCCATACATTTCCTTGGGGTGCAGTAGTGCGTCTTCCCATCTTGTTGGATGAAGGAAGCATGAATTGATACATCTTCCCAAAGACAGCTAACATTCGATCGAAGCATGGCGTCATCTTGTCATGTGAATTGCATTCGCCCACTGAGTCTCTGCAGACGGAGCTGCAGAAACTTGGAAAGAGACTTGAAGGTGAGAAGTACGGGTTTGTCACGAGGTCGGACTCGCAAGGGAGCAAAATGGACGAGGTGGCTGCTTGGATAGATATAGAAATGAGTTCTTGAGCGAGGGTCAGTTGCATGTATAAGCGCAGTTTGAACATCTATGGGAGCGCAAATGGGCTAAGACTGTCCGCGAGCACTGCGAGTTGTAAAATATGCGACAGCAGGCGTGGAAAAATTCTATCGCGACTTCTCTGCATACCATACGCTACTTGTATCGAAGCCCTCAGGTGCTATAGGATTGGACTACAAGAAACTTAGTTCTGTGACTATCATACAGGAAGGTACGCACCGTCTGCTTCCGTGCATTACCTGTGAGTCGTTTATCTCTGTCCATTAACATCTCCTCCCAAGAATCGATGTGATACCTCGGAGTCTACGACCATACGTGGCTATGGTGAGCGAGATGATATATATCATGTGCGTTGACAGGGACGCACCTTGCCCATGTTTTGGGCACGCTTTGAGACATTCATCAGTGTTCCGGCGGTGGCGAACAAAGCGGTGACCAGGCCTGTATTGTACGCGTCAGCATGGGTGTACCTCGACAGAGATTCAGCATACCGAAAGGAATGAGGGCCTCCCAGGGAACGGGCATTGTAAACACAGAAAGCAAGCGACAGTCCAGGGTACAGAGTGACTATTCCGAGTCCGTGAGTCGGTACTGCGACTCTCGCCGGCAATGATTTGGCCGTGTTTGGTGTCATCGAAGCTCGGCAACGAGTTTAGCTAACTTTCCAATTATTAGGAAGGTCTCCAGTTCGACATGCACGAAGTTCCTGATATCACGAAGAACTGCCTCTCGTTTTATATACCATCGGTGCTTGAGTAATATTGATCGGAAGGTCTATAACTGATCTCCTCAAGAAATGGATGTGCATTATCTCTTCCCCTGGGGCACCACTAGTTGACAGTGCAGTTTGGTCGGAGACGACCTGGCTAGTACATCTATCAAAAATCCTATCAAAACACTCCTGGGAATAACCTGTATGGAACGTTGTTCGCCCACTCTTCCCACTGCTCCCGGAACTCCGCCTTCAGCATCCCATCCTCCTTGTAGGCCCGTCGTCCAATAGTCACAGACACAAATAGTACGAACCCATACCACAGACGCTCAGCGCAGTATCCCCAAGGTGTGTTCAACATGCCGCTCTCTCTCACCCATGAGCCCTCCCCCAGGAAGCATACCGCGATGCCGGTTAATGCAAGTACCGCGCCGGTATAGCTTGGGTGCCGAACGTAAGAGTATGGCCCGCTTGTCACGAGCTTGTGCCCCTTCCTTATAGACAGGCGGAACGTGAAGAGGCGTCCGAGCTCGTGGAAGGAGGCGATGCGGATCGCCGTGCCAAGCATAGTAAGGACCCATCCCAGCATGAAAACAGCACTTATGCTAATTCTTGAACCTGAATCCTCGCCTACGTATGAAAGGAGTGGGCGGAGCGCAGAGGCTGTGAATAAGGAGGGAAGCCAATGAGCGGCGATGGCAGTGGTTTCACAGAATGCTCCGCCCCACACGAATGTCTGGACATTGTTGCGGCCGTTGGTACACGCTTAGCTATCATATGCATGTACGGCTCACCTTGATAAAGGCTAAGAATGTCTTGCCTATGGTACGGCTGGCGTTTTCAGCGAAACCCATGACGACCTTGTCCGTCACTGTTACATGATTCGGCGCTGTGAGTATACGCTCGTAGCAGTAGACCACGGTGACCAGCAACGGTACTTTGAGCAAGGTAAGCATATTTAGCTGGCGGCGGGGTACGTCCAGCACCAGCGCAACTTAGCTGGTTATATGTGATTCCTGTAGATGCGGATGAAGGGCAGGTAGATGTCACCCTTGTGGGCGGCGATGGGCATACGTGATGGCATCTGACCACCAGCCTTGTTTTGTTTGGGCATGGCTTGTCCGTGTGGTTGTGATATTCACCGGAAATGACACGTCCTTTACCGCTATGGGCGCTCTAAGTCGTTTGCTAGCCTTCGATGTTTGGTTCCGCCGGACAGCGGTGCGTACGCGAGTATGTTACACCAAACTCACCAATTCTGTGTGATCTGCATTGGCAGTCGCAGCGACGTCGGGAACATCTCAGCCTGCACTAGATCGGTTATGGTGATTGGTCCTACATACTAGGGCAGGAAGCCGCTGCAGCGAGTCATGGCATCAACCTTCTATAACATGTCTGCAGTTCACTTCAACAGGGTCGCGACGGTTTGCCGTCGGGCCAACGGCTCACTCAATATCAATTAGATTCCTTTCGATGTGTGATTACAGCTGCCTCTTGTACGTTCTGTCATCCTGCGAGAGTACCACAGCTCATCATGCAATTATGGACAGGACTATGTCATGATCGATTTTGTTCGATCTCGCAGCGCTTCAAACAGCTTAAGAAGCTACGGACAAACACTGTCATCTGCCTTTCTTGTTCCTGAGCTAGACTACGAGATGAAAGCTCCCCAACCCGAACATATGGCGCCCCGGTAACATAGACTACGACAGCGGAAAGCACAAATGTTATCGAAGGTGAGTAGCGACGTACCAGGATGCATCCGAGCAGCCAAAGAGAAGTGGAATTGACACGCCGGATCCTTCTAGTACGGTAACCCATC
>QLPM01048150.1:0-12219 GCA_003314695.1 Albatrellus sp. MG142 | reverse complement strand
GATTCAACTAATTAGCACGGATCCAATATACAATTGTATGTCACAATGTCGAGTGCAAGTGTATAGTCGTAGTACAAGAAGTGAGGCGGTCAGCATTCAGCAGTAATGCATTAAGACAGCCAGGAGTGAGTCAAGTCATGATCATCAGAAACTGGAGAGGTGATTCTAGCAAAGAGCATAGCCGAATGCGCGTACGTGTCGGGCTTTTGGTGAGCCGTCATGATGACAGTGCCGGATACGATTTACGCAAAGTAACCTAGTAGCAGCGCTATAGAAGTCGATGAGATCAGATTGACCTGCACAAGCACACAAGGTTCAGCGTCGCTGGTGTGGGAGGAGAGACTGTCACATACCTGATTGTTGGACAGCACGTTGTAGCCGCTGACGACTTTGATGTCGGCACTGTTGGTCGGCGTGCGCTTTCCAGACGCAGAACCAGTGAGAATTCGCTTCGTGCTGGTGGAATACTGCGTGCGTTGGAGCGTCGCACCGAGCAGGGAGTCGAACTACATACGGGAGCAATTTAGATTCATAATGAAAGTACAGACGGAACGCGGTTCCATGCATGTGAAAGAATGACGTAGAGGGAAGGATCAAGGCGGTGGATAGGAGGGAATGATAAGGGTGAGGGGAAGTAGGACGCACTAGTGACCCAACGCCGCCTGCAAGAGCACCCCAGAAAAGGAGGTCCCATAGCATAGGCTGAGCGTGGGCGCGGCAGGCGGTGTTTTCAATGGCGAGTGTCGTCCACATGGTTATAGCCATGGCGAGCCCACCTGCGACGGAAGCGGCGGTGCCTAAAGTGGAAAGACCACCATTGGTGCCCGGAGGCACGCGCTTGAAGGTAGTGAGGAGGATAGGGGGCGAAGAGGAAAGGATGCCGAGCTCGGAGGCAAGCGTGTCGCCCAAGCAGCATGCGAAGTGACTAGGGTACGGCATTGTTTAGATAAAGACAATTATTAATCGCAAAGTGTGGACACGCACCCGAGCACGATGAAGAGCAAGGCGCGGCTAGACCCACCTGAGACGCGTGGATCCAGCGGGCACCACACACCCTGCACATAAGGCACGCGCTTCACGCCGAGCGTGTCTGCGATTATCCGTGCCTCCGGGAAGCCTGGGACGTAGAGGGCACCCCAGACGAGCGTTGCCACGAGGGCCGAGGCAGAGTTGCTAAAGACCTGCTCGGCGGAGCGGTACCCGGCGCCAGCAGGATCATGGCTGTCCTCAAGAGTGGCCTTCCGTAGCCGGCCCGTGCGGGTCGCTCGGGATCCAAGGAGGTAGAACACGATTAGAGAGATGCCTGGCGTGCGGAGGGGCAGCGAGAGCATGGCAACGCCAGTGAGGAAGGCGGCGGCGGCGCCAGATGGCGAGAGCGAGCGACGGCGCAAGCCATTGACAGAGAGGGCGGTGGCGAAGAGAATTGGGATGAGAGGAACATTGTAGTCGCTGTGTAGCATGACAGTGTAGTGGCGACAGGAAAGACGACTGGCGCTTGCTGGCCACGACACCCCGGTCCGATGTATATCTATGTAGCGATGTCTTGCTTATTCTCTTTCATCCATCGATGACATCGCGGGCGGTCTATATACAGTATCTGATCCACTCAGGTTCCACTCTCTCTTTGTGTCAGCCCCGTGCCCACCATACTCGCGCACACACTAGACAATTAAAGCCGACCTAGCGTGCACATCCCCCGTTCTGAACTTGCTAGGCCTGCGAAGAATGAGGCAGATATCCAACTTGGTCTCCCTGCGAAGATTCGTCGGTGCTACGGTATACAGCTGTCTTTCATTTCGAGTCAGTGGCCTGACGAATTTTCCCGCACGCTACCACATATAACAGCATTGGTTGGGCCACTTGGCCGCCATTACACCAGCCTTTCCCAGTCTGCCTCTGGAACCTTGAATCAGCATGTCCCAGGCCATAGCACGACGCGCATTCGTGGCTACCCCCCTCCGGGGCAAGCTTGCCCTCATCACCGGGGCGACGTAAGTGGTCGCTCGCTATGCTATGTGCGCATCGCACCTCCCGCTGACGCGCCACTGTAGTGGTGGCATCGGTCAAGCCACTGCTCGTCTGCTCGCGAGCCGCGGTATTGACATCGCGGTACACTACCACAATAAACACGACACCGCGATCGCGCTCGTCGCCCAATTAAACGCACTCGGCATCCGCGCCGCCGCATGCCAGGCGGACCTCGGCGACTACGACTCTGTGCATAAGATGCATGCCGATGTCGTAAAGACCTTGGGGCACCCGGATATATTGTACCATAATAGCGGGCAAACGGGTACGGTGCTGGGTATTCAGGGGCCGAACGCATTCGTAAGTCATACCGAGTTCGAAAATACTTGGCGGGTGAATACAGCGTCAGCATATTTGGTGAGTGTAAGCGATCGGCCAGTCAGCCTAAGAGCACGCGAGAGCTGACGATAAGCGGTGTGGTGCATTCAGTTAACGCAGCTGTGCATCTCCCACATGGAAAATCAAGGTTTTGGCCGTATCATATTTTGTAGCAGCATCTCGGCTGGTAGGCTCCGCCGCGTTCTGATTATCAATCATTCCTGTTTTGAGCTGACATGGAAACGTATGCAGCAACTGGGGGCGTATTAGGACCGCAATATGCATCTTCAAAATCAGCTTTACATGGTATCATGCATTGGGTTGCGAAACAATATGTAGGAAAGGGCATCGTGCGGTTTCCATTCGTTCTTGTGTATATGTGCATCCTGACCGTAGACTGCCGTCTAGACGTGCAACGCCGTTGCTCCCGCGCTCATCCAAAATACGGACATGTTCGCATGGCCAACGCAGGCGCATCTCGTATGTATCGCCATCATGGATGCACCACGTTCATGGTATTTAAGGTTGCACTGACGATCCATCGAATCTAGGACCTTGTTCCGATGGGTCGCTTTGGCTATCCTGAAGAAATTGCCTCCATAGTTGAATTGCTCATCACGAACGGCTATATGACAAACAAGGTTTGTGTTTGCTTCATGCGTGGTATGAGCACATGCTGATCATGGCTCAATCAGATCGTTGTTGCAGACGGAGGCATGATACCATCCTCGTTGTGCTGATATGCATTATTTCAACTGTATAATCTGCATTACACTGTGCTCAGGGGAGACAGTGGTTCCTGTTTGCACTCAGCCTCGTTTCAAGGCCGTGTGTGCCGACGGGTGGGCACAACCGTTTGTATTAACTTACTACTTAAAGATTATGCTTTCTCCGCTCCTAACAAGCCACCCCAGTCGATGCTCGCCATTTTCCACGTGCTCCGCCTTCAAGTGGTACGCGCGTATCACTTCCTTCGTTCTCATCTCCCACTATCACACTTCTTAAACATGTCACTACTGTAGGCCCAGCTACCCATCACAACTTATCTTTGTCGCTCCGTGTTCAAGTCTCTGTCTCGCTCGGGGATTCCCATCCTCCATGTCGACGCAACCTTTTATAGCACATGACTTACTGTGCTTCCGCATCCGTACGAACCAAATGGTCTACTTATACTCCTTTAATCATTCTGCGCACCTTCGAACCCCCTATCGCCTGCCCGTTCTCGCGTGCCTAGTCTGCACAACCTACCTATTCTCGTGCGCCGCTACTATCGCCTCACTATTCTTACGTGCTGTGGGTCCCAGGTGTTGACTCTACTAACCGCTTTCTCTTCCGCGCAAATGGCTCCTCCGATATAATGACACATGCTATATCTTCTCCGCCGCTTATCGGCAATGGAGGATCCTGAGGAAGATTCGAACATATATTAGTCAGTGTCTCGCACCTATCTACGCTGCAGTCTGCTTACCATCTCAATTAATATGTTTTAGCGTCGTTTGGCCTGCTTCGACAAAGTCGCTTGCATCAGAGTTTTTGATCAAGGTGGATCCTGGGTGGTTTGGACCGTGGGATGAGGAAAAGGCCCGGATCAATCTGTAAATTTGGATTACAGTCGCCATGCCATCGTCATGATTTGCCATGTCCAGTAACCCCTGTACGCTGTCGCCCTCGCCTTCCTTTACATCCAAGAAACTTTACAGAAGTAATGCTGAAGGCTGATCTCACAATCATAAGATCTCACCGCTGTGGATTGCTTGGCGTCGAAGGTGTCAAGTCGTGGTGGCTCGTGATCACCAGGAATCGGAAAGGTGTAAGAGTCCCCATGAAATCACACGTGAACACGACAGTACCCGATCGCAGCTAATCCCATAGTAGACTACAATATCCGGCAGCGATACTTCCGTTCTTTCATCCGTCAACGCCATTACGATCATCTCTTGCTCAGTCTTAGTCTAATATACTGTATATGGTATCCGACCCATTTCTGGTGCTTGTGCACATAGATATTTGTGACTCGGTAAAGGCCGAACGGCCCGGGGCCCGGGCTCGCTTGTGCGCAGCCCACACCTACTTACATTCCTAGGTTCAAGCTAAAGTTGCTAGGCCTGCAAAGCAAGGGTGGATATACCGTACTATATTCGAAGATTCGTCGGCGCTACGGTTCCTTATTCGTGTCAGTAGCTTGACAAATCTTCCCGCACGCCACAATAATATCACCAGCGCCGAGTCAGGCCACTGCGTCAGCTTTCCTGTCTCTGTCTGTCTGTGGAAGGGTAAATCAATATGTCTCAGATCATAGCACCAAGCGAATTCGTCGCTACTCCCCTCCAGGGCAAGCTTGCTCTCATTACCGGGGCGACGTAAGTGGTCGCTCGCCATGCTACGCGCGCATCGCACCTCCCACTGATGCGCCGTATAGTGGTGGCATCGGTCAAGCCACTGCTCGTCTGCTCGCAGGCCGTGGCATTGATATTGCAGTACACTACCACAGCAAACACGATGCCGCGATCACGCTCGTAGCTCAATTAAGCGCACTCGGCGTCCGCACCGCTGCATTCCAGGCAGACCTCGGTGACTACGACTCTGTGCGCAAGATGCACACCGAGGTCGTAAAGACGCTGGGGCACCCAGATATTCTGTACCATAATGGCGCGAAAACTGGAACGACACTGGGTAGCCAGGGGAGGATCGAAAGCATAGATCTTATGGAGTTCGAGGACATTTGGCGGGTGAATACAGGATCGGCGTATTTAGTAAGTGGACGCGGTTTGTCAAGCAGCCTGAGAGCACACGAGAGCTGAAGTTAAGCGGTGTGGTGCATAGTTAACGCAACTGTGTATGCCGCACATGGAAAATCAATGTTTTGGCCGTATCATATTTTGTAGCAGCATCTCGGCTGGTAAGTTCTGATTCTCATCCCTGATTCGAGCTGACTTAGAAACGTATACAGCAACTGGAGGAGTAGTAGGTCCACACTACGCGTCTTCAAAATCAGCATTGCATGGTCTTATGCATTGGGTCGCGAGACAATATGTAAGAAAGGGCATCGTAGGTTTTTCACATATCAATGTATGTATATGCACCCTAATCGCAGACTGTCGTCCAGACGTGCAACGCCGTTGCTCCTGCGCTCATCCAGAATACGGACATGTTCGCACGGCCAACGCAGGCGCATCTCGTATGTATCGCCATCATGGATGCACCAAGTTCATGGTATGCAAGGGTGCACTGATGATCCATCAAATCTATACAGGATCTTGTCCCGATGGGTCGCTTTGGCTTTCCTGAAGAAATTGCTTCGATTGTTGAGTTACTCGCCACGAATGGCTACATGACGAACAAGGTTTGTGTCTGCTTCATGCGTAGTACTACTGTATGAGCACATGCTGATCGTGGCTCGATCAGATCGTCGTTGCAGACGGAGGCATGATACCATCCTCGTTGTGCTGATATCCATTTTTTTCAAGTGTATAATTTACATACTGTGTTCAGAGGAGACGGTGTTTCCTATTCGCATATAGCCTCGTTTAGGCTGTATGTGCAACAGGGTGAGCACTGCCGTTTGTGTTGCTGCCGAAAGAATATACTGTGATGTAATCCTCCTCAAACCATGATAAACCCGATGCTGCCGTACAACCGTCATGCTTACCATAGTATTATTCTACCATACCTGGACGATGGACGCTGCAGGTTGAACAACTTATTTGTGGACTCGGAGGTGTTGTCCGCGTCACCGTCGGGAAGCCGCATTGCCGGAATGCTTGCCGTACTGAACATGATCTTGTATTACTAAGCGCAAGTCATAGCATAGATCTCCGATCCCAGCAAGCCACTCCTTCATCCACCGTGCGACCTTGTCCCTCACTGCCGGACGTCACCCCGAATTTCCCCTGCTCTTTCCTTCGTCGTCGTTGCTAGCTTTTGCTCGTGTATCCTCGTCTCCTGCCATCGATCCAAATTAGGTAGTAGATAGAGACGCCAAAGAGGTCAAGCTCAGCATCACTCGTCCACAGACACTATGAAACGATGTACTGGGGCTGAAGTGCGAGGCGACAACGAGCTCTACAGTTGCCGTAGAACTAAGATTGAGTGAGTGTTAATTCTAGACTATCTTTCATATCCTGCCTTTTTTTTTCTGCGTTACTGTTCTTGTGCTTGTTTGTTTTGATTAGTCGCCTTGATGGTGCCCATGTTTGCGTTTTGGATCTATGCGTACATCTTGGCGAAATTTCTTTGGCAATTCTTTCATAGAAAATGACGACGACAGTATCTTGCTATCCACTACTTCTTATATCGTCTTTTCATGTGTTTGAGTTATTACTTTTATTGTTTCCTCCATGTTGACGAGGGGGCGAGGCGCCTCGTGGTGTCCTGACGTCGGTGACATGCACTCCATCCACCGCACGTATCTTTTCACACTGATGTTGTTACACATCTTCTTCCAGTTCGTCATTATGTCACTTTTCTTCTATTCTATTCAACTTCTTTTTTTTCAGATCAGTCGTCTCATGGCTGTGCCTCTAGCAAGCGAGCGGGTGTTGCACAGTGATACATCCGTTGAGATATATGTCGAAGACGTACGTTGTTAACCCATGTAAATTGTGTCGCTTCTTGATCTGCTGACTGTTAAGCCCTGATTCTTGTTGCAGATGGGTCTCTCTTGAATATATGCTCCTCATCAAGGCATATGGATTAACCCGGGCGATTATTATGCTCCACGGGTAGCCCCAACGATCTACATATTGGTCCATGTTACAACCTGATTGCTCGATGACTTTGCGGCATAATTTTGACTTTTGACTAATCTTAATCGCTAGATTGCTTATATTTTAATTGGGGCTGGATTCATGATGGCCATGGTGCCCAACAACAGTCTCCCGACATTTTGTTACGCTGGTAGGATCTGGGAAATCGTTATGGAGCTTCGAAGCCTTGGAGCGCGGGATGCCACGTTTTAAAGAAACTTAGCTTTCTGATCTAGCAGCAGTAAGCCCGCAGTCCTGTAGGCTTCCTTTTTAGTAAGATTCTCGTACTTGTGCTTCATATTGGAGAATTGCTGATCTGATCTGTAATTATAGTCATCCCTGTAAGTCCGTTATCAGGTCGATATTCATGCCGTTGTTGATCGCCTGTATAGCGATCGAGCATGTTCTGCGGGTGACATAGGTTTATTGTATCGGTACGTGGCATTTTTGAGGCATAGATTAATGCTAACTTGAAAACGGCATGCTAGGAAATGCAACATGATGTTTTGTGCATCTGAGTGTCTCGATATAATATGACGTGTGCAGCAAGCTTGAAGCCTAACGTGGACCAATTCATCTTACTAATCATTACAGACTGAGCGCGTAAACGCCCCCATTTGGCAGGTGTTTATACAGACCAAATAACGCGGGATACAACATCGTAGTCCCCGGGCCGAGATCTCGGCAATTTTCTCCGACGCCTCAATCCACTGTCCCCTGCAGCGCCGTCGCCCGCCGTCGACGACTCTCCAATACCAGCTCGCTTCAAGTCCATCCCATAATTTATTCCCTCTGCCCCTTCCCTTCTCCATGATATGCCCCGAAACCACAATGCCGGCCCGTCCACTCTTCGAAATCGCAACCGCGTCACAAATAAGACACGCCTCCGTATTATCCAAGGGAATATCGACGCTGATCCGCTTGCCTTCGACGAGGATGAAGAGAAGGCCCGTGTGGTTTCCACTGCAGGCGTCGATGCTGAGGATGCCAATGTGAGCACCGTTTCCATGCCCCTTTCTGCCCCACACGCGCCTTGTTGAACAGCGCTCATGTGGCGTGCTCTGATTGGCTGCCGTCGTGGGAATGTCGTTCCGCGGAATGCTGACTAAGCTTCTTTACACCCAATCTCGATTCCTCCATTCTTGGCATGGGTCATCTAGGAACATCATTTGCAAGCAGTGCTCTCCGCTGCATCGCAGCGGCATCATGCCACACAACGTGCGACACGTGGTGCGTCGACAGTGGAAAAGAACGACAAGCAACAAGATGCATACATTCCCATCCCGGACAGCACGGGTCTTGTCGACGACTATGAGGAACTTTACCCTCCCGACCGATGGAAGGACCCCGTGTCGTACCTCAAGACCTCGGAGACTGTTGAAGAAGCGGTTGCCGATGGCCTCGCACATGGATTCACTTACTTCATGGATGAGCGCGACAAGGAGTGGCTCGACAAGAATAATGAAGAAGCGAGAGGGGAGGGCACAAGCGCGCAAGGCGCTCTCTCTGCCTCTGGCACTACTACACGATCTGGGCTGTCACAGCGAAGCGCAAAGGCGAAAGGCAAGGAGCCTGATGTCCCACAGCCTGTTGTCATGTCCGAGGACGAGTTCGAGCTTGTGATGGGTTTGTTTGAAAAGGTGACGCATGAAAAGACAGAGTTCCTACACCATGTATTTGGGAATCCCTTCTCTAGTCCACCGCGCCAGCTGCTCATACCTATGTATTGGCAGGGCTTGGAACAGGGAACTTCTTTCCCCCCATTCTCAGATTATCAGGACACATTTTCTTCACCACTGGGTCCCGATAGTTTCGCTGCCTTTGCAGTTCCGTCCTGGATGCCTCAACCCACACAGTTGCTTCGCTTCTCCAAGGTCGTATACCCGTACTGGCGAGAACGCCGAATCGAGCGTGCAGGTCATCGGATCATACCAACGCTCAATGTATGTCGTCAATTCCATATTATATGATGTTGTTCTCAGTTCTGTTTTTAGTACGACGAGTCGGATACAGGCAATGAGTCTTACATCTGCTTTCGTCGGCGTGATGTCAAGACGATGCGCAAGACCCGAGCATCTCAGGCGTCGTCGTCTGAGAAACTCGTACGTCTACAACAGGAGCTGCTTACGGCATATGAGATGGCCAATACTGTCCTAATGCGGGAGAAACTCAAGCGGGAAACGTCCCAGCAAGCGCGCGCCGTTTGGGAAAAACGAGAAGACTTGGTCAATATGAAGCGCAAATTTCTCAGCCTTGGCTCAAAAGAAGATGAAGAGCTTTTCTACGACAAGGAGCGGGTGCTCAAAAAACCCAAAGTCATGGAAGCACCGTCTACGTACGTACTCGATTGTTGGACATGTTATCAGTAGTTCATATCAGGCCATGGTTTGTAGGCGCATAGGACTGAAGTTGAGAACGCGAGAGAACGGAGAGGTGGTTTCCCCTTCTACTCGTGTCGAGGTCATTCCACCCAAGGAACGTGTCGCCATGATTCAAAACAGCATCGAGCGGGAGATGTTGCGTATCCGGGAACGGGACCACCATTGGGAAGACGGTATCGATGTGAGTCACTATCTTGGTTCTGCTGATCGGTGCGTTCTAATGTCTATGCTACCTCAGAACGCCCATCAACCGCAACCAATATCATTTGCCCAACGTCATTTCAAGTTCATTCCTCGTGTGGAGGGTTCGTTCAGGTCACGATCCTCAAGCACTGGAACTGATGATGAGCAGTCTGCTCCGGAGTATCGGGCAGTACGGACACGCCGTGGGCGCGGAGGCGTCCTGCGTGTGGACCGACGCATAAGGCGCGCGCAGCCCCCCTCTGACGATGATGAGGGGCTCATCTGTCTACCTCGTCCGTTGAATGACGTAATGGAAGAGGAGCGGTCTGAGATGCAGGAACTCTCGTGGCGTATCCGCGACAGGTGGAAGTTTGACACCGACGATGAGCCAGCTCTTGGGCCAGATGGACCGGACGAACAGGACCGGTTGCTAGTTGACGACTATAGTGCGGAGTAAGTCTTTAAGAAAAAAAACATGTGCCTATGTTTTGTTTAATGGAGCGTATCCAGATATCTCCTCAGATCAATGACATTCTATCAAGAGGAAGATCCTATGAAGCTTATGACTGATCCCAACATATACATACCAACAAGCGACGGTCGTTATCAGCCCATCACTCCATATAAGCTCGGTGTACATCAGGCAATCGTTCGACGAGAAGGATACAGCACGGCAAGACCAATGCCCCCGCCACCTCCAGCCGTCACCCTAACTATGTTGCAACAAGCTCAGCAAGCCTATCCAGCATCTATGACTCCGGGCACGCCTATTTCGATGCAGGCGCAGCTCAAGAAATTGCAGCCGCCGTCAAATGTTCCTCACATGCGTATTTCGTCAAACGGTGGCATGCGGCCCCCTTCGACGCCTACTGCCCCGCCGGCTCAGGCTGCTGTACATCAGGTCCAAGCTTCCCCTCCCCTAGCTCCGATGTCAGCCCCTGTAAATGGTGTCAATGGCCCCAACGTTCCCGCGAGCCCTGTGCTTAACGGGCTGGACCAGGAGATGAAGCCAATGCACGCAACGGTAACCACTGAAGCGCCTTCTGCACCCGCCGAAACTGCCTCTGCACCATCGACTCCATCGAATCATCCTATGCAACTCAAACCTCCGAATTCCCACCACGCATTGACTATGCCTAACGGTTACCATATTAACGGTTATGCACCTTTACCGAACGGAACAGCCTACCTCCACCCAAATGCGCAGCACAACCCGCTCACAATGCAGCAGATGCAGAGTCTGAAGTCCGCCTTTGCAGGTATGCCGACTGGACAGGAAATGGGGTTACCCGTCAATGGTACACGACCTGCGGCGTACTTGGGCCATGTCATGGCCAACAGCGGGAACTACAATCTCTCCATGAACCCGCACATGAACATGAAGCTTCCGGCAGGGCGGCAAATGCAATGGGGCGCGTCGCCACCGCCGCCTGTTGGAGATGCGAATAGTGCCGCACGCAGAGGTGTGCATTTGAGCTCTCAGCAGGGCCGCGCGTCGCCCGTGACAGCGGCGTCGCAGATCGCCCTGTCGCATTCGCTGTCTCCACATCTATCAAGCCCGGTGCCGCTTCAGAGCCAGCAGGGCTCACCACCAAGGCCGGTACAGACACCCGTGTCGTCACCATCATTGCAGCAGCAGCAGGCGACCGTTACTGGGTCGGGTGGCGGTTATTGAGCGATCTTCTCGGGTCTTCATTGACAGGGAGGTGCGGCTACATGCGCGAGGACGGCCTATACATCGCACGATGTATTGCATTTTTCTGCATTTCTTTTTCGTAATTTGCGATCAGTCGGGAGAAATAAAAACCTACTCGTACTCGCTCCTCGCCGCTCTATTTTTTTGCGTTTTATGTAGCTACAATCCTTGTCTGCATGGCTTACGCATTCTCTACTACGTGGATTGATGTTTTAGTGTCGTAGTCGTGCAGTAACGCTTTAGTTTTTCAGACTTTGTATTGTAGAATGGCTTAAGTATCGTGGTCGAAACGTATATGCTTCGGTGGAGGGTTTCCCCCATTGCTCCTCCCTCCTCATCTCATCTAGACGTGCACATACTACTGAGGGATCTGGACTTAAATGCGATATAGGCGCCACGAAGACCAAGAAGGTGTATCATTATTGAGCCTGTGCTCAAGCGGCGGGGGTTGCAACCTGTGGCAATGATGCTTGGTCGGTGGACAACATTGTTGAGGAAGTTGGTGTAAATGAAAAGAGCATTGCAAGATGGGAGGTAGATGCTAGATTACAGCATTCTGTCAAAGAACTTCGTCCTCGTTTGCATTATCATCCCCAGAAGCACACCTCAACAGCGTGCTCCCTCTAAGTTTTACGCGCCCGCCCCATTGGGCTCGCAGGCAGAGCCTGGTCCCTGCGGACGCGATACCGCTAGCCAAACACCTCGAGTGCGCTGCGAAGGATCCCACAGTGATCGCGCCCACAGTCCGCACACCCACCTCGACTCCCTAGGGCCACCTTGGGAGCTAGTGCCTATCAACTACAAGATGGGAGTTGAGTTGAGACGGGCAGGTCGGCCCCACTGTCCGTTGATAAGTGGTAAGTTCTTC
>QLPM01048110.1:0-23452 GCA_003314695.1 Albatrellus sp. MG142 | reverse complement strand
GCACACTCAATTAATGGAGGATCAAAGATTTTTGCGACTCAGGCTGTCCTGACTTTGTATCATGGCAGGGCCATCGCGCACATTCACCGCCCCCCGCGCCACAATGACCACGACTGGGCTTGAAGCTCATTACTTCGTGGGACCAGGGGACGGGATCTTCCCAGGGCCATCACAATCTAGGAGGGGGTGGTGCAAAGGCGGAAGCGAGAGGTACGGCTGTCAAACAGCGGAAGCAAGGGCGTAGGCGAGGGACAAGAACCAGCGTGGCTCTCAGCGCAGAGATCGGGGTTGAACTTGTGCCTACCACAACGGAGACTGCAGGCAAGGCCCGAAACAACCGAACAACCGAGTCCAAGTTCAAGGACCTGGGTGAAACAGCCGCTCAGACCAAAGGACATGCGGACAACGTTCCCGGCTTGGAGCTCAGGTGGACCAAACGAGTGAGCAGGGTGGGAGGGCGTAGACGAGGGCGTCGATCAGCGGTGGGACGAAGGTACATGCATAATGGAAGCGGAGTATGGGAGAAATCCGGTGCCTCGATCCCGAAGTGCGAATTGAGCTCCGTGTGAACAACGAGAGTGACCATTACATGCGATCTAGACACCCGGATGCGACTCCCAAGGCTGTTGCCTCATCCTGGCATACACCTAAAAGTCCTGCCTGCGCGGGTTCATTTTCGGCTTCATTCGAAAAGACAATTACGCCAGGCATTTGAGGAGCGAAGGGCATACTACCACTTTACAGAATGGTACGCCAGGAAGCGGGAGGGGGGTTTCCCACCAGAAATAACGCTGATATTGAATGGTAAAGAGCAAGTTGACACCTCAGGATTTGGTGCCAGTGGAAAGACAAAGAGCGACACACCGACCACGTTCACTGCTGTCCTTCCTAACTTTCCTCTATGCTCGCTCGATACAGTCACTATCGGATATCGATTTGCAGTGGAACACACCTGCATGAGCGAATCGTGCGCCTTCCGCCCATCTAATTCCTCCAGTCTGGACCCAATGCCGTACAATCTAAGTCGAAATCTTCATATCGTAACGTCGTTTCTCTGATCACCGAAGTTTCCCGCTAGGATATTCCCATTGCAAGATGAGTTCGTATGTTGGCCAGAGCTGTGCTTACGTAATCATATCATATATCGAACTTGAATTTGGCTTGGGTTTTTGTCTCGTGAAATGTCCTACAGCTGGATGCCCTAAGGAACAGACCGAGACCCATAACTACGTGTCTTATTTCGAAGGACATGACACGTTCGATGTAGTGAAATCAGTGGGACATTAGGACTATGCCAGCATCAAGTTCAGCGCAGCACAGATACTATACGAACGGATTGGTGTACATGAGAACCAGCAATGCAAAGGTGGGTAAATAAGCAAACCAATGATAGCAGGAATGCAGCTAGGAATGGTCAGCAATTAGTCTCAAAGCAAACTATCAAAGAGTGCATAAGGTGGAGGAAAGTAGGTATCATCAAATTAGCAGGCCTAAATGCGAAATACTGGGGTATGGCCTATTCCACAAGCTCCTGGTATAATGGAGGAAGAATTCTGGCGCGACGTCGGCCGAAATAAAAAAGGAGTGACAATATACGTGTGGGGAATGAGTAAGGCTTGAACCATTCACTCGCGCTTAAGTAGCTACCCGAGAGTATTAGCGCCGTCATCTAGGACGTGTGTGGCCAGACTCACTTTTTTCGTCTTTTTTGCCATCATTCTTTTCTGGATGTAGTGCCACACACGCTCGAGGTCGGGCCATAGGAAGATGGGTACGAGGATCGCCATGACAGGCAATGCAATCGCCCAAAATCTGTCGGAAAGAAGCTCAAGCATGTGCGTTGTGGATATAAAAGGGGACATACACCAGATCGCTGTGGCCATGTTGGATTGCCCACATGTAGTCGAAGTTCATACCCTGACGCAGTATTGTTGAGACAACCGGGAGCACTTTTGTAAGCAACGTACGAAGTAACCGGTGAGCAGGGTAAGCGGGAGGAAAGTGACCGTCGCGATCGTTAAGCGCCGCATGACCTCATTCATCTCGTATGAGGCCATCTGTCACAGAACGGAGTCAATCCGACAAAAGAAGCGAGGGACGCGGAGAGAGCGCACGTTGAAAGTGTAGTTGATCAAGTTTTCTGACATAGAGGCATACATATCCAAACTAGACAAGATGTACTCCATATGGTCATGGACGTCCGCCTATTATAGACCACCATATCGCCGACTATTAGCTATATAACATGGGATACGGATTACGACACACCAGATAGATTTTCGACTTGTGGCTCATGAATCCTTGGACGTTCTTAATTTCGTCTGCTGGTTTCGACGTGTCAATTAGTGCCGTGCAGCGGTCTACGTCGTATCTTCGCAAGCCATATACAAGCGTCTTGATTGGTCCCAATGTGCGCTTGTGCAGAATGAGATCACCCGACAAGATATGCACTTTCAGAAAGATGTCACATCATTACGACCGGGGCGAACACAAGAAATAGGCTTACGATCGCGGACCGTCTCGACATTTGGCTTCAGGAGAATCTGACTCTCAAGTTTATTGATCGTTGCGTGATACTCGTCAACGACTTCAAGTGCTTGATCGACAACTGCAACGGATCGGAGTGTGGTTAATGGTGACCAATACATCCCAAGAGCACGCACTCAGGTCCAGCAAACTCTCGACAAGAAGCGAAGGGTCAGCACTTCTCCTCAAAGTCGTGTCGCGCCGACGGATGCGCGCCGCAATCGGCGAGGTGTTGTTAAGACTAGCGTCATGCTGCATCGAGATGACAGTGCCTAGACACCACTGCCTCCTTGAGCGCTCACACGTGAGGAAGCACTTCGGCAATCTGCGTACCGTCACGGAAGAGGAAGATATACATTGGCGTGATGCGTACGTTGACGCGCTCGCCCTTCTTGAGTTGATCTAGGGTGATGGCTTGCGCGGCCAGCTTGCGCTTCTTAGCCTGCAGAACAATTAATGACACTGCTTCGATAAAATATCCGATTGACACTGACTAGAGCGGAAGAAGGGCAGCCGCGCTCCTCGTCCAGATTCGAAATCATGCCACCAAAGCCGAATCGTGACTTCTCTGGCGGTCTCCCGTCGACAACAAGACCGTCTCCATCCCCGTAACCTACACCAACAGGGCTGCCGTCATCCCCATCATCGCCCATGGTACCAAGTTTGTCATCAAGGGGTGAAGGAGAGGAGGAACGCGGCAGGTTCGTCAGGGTGCGTCCAGATATAGTTGGGGCTTGGCTGTTGTAACTCGTGTCTGACCCGTTTCCCGACGTCGTACCAGAAGCGAGAGTGTGGGAAAGAACACGCAAGAAGAGATGTTGATGATAATAATCTGCTTTAGAGCGAGCCTGTGCATGCTGGTGAAGGAGGTCCTCCAGAGCGAGCGGATGCATATCTGAACGTTATGAGTTCCACACCGCTAGCCGAGATACAACGCCCGTACCATATTTCAAAGCAAGAACACTGATAACGTCCCAACTGATACCCCCAATGTTAATCCAGCGTACCTTGACCCAGGAATCGCGGCTGCTCGCTTTCTCATCCCCTAGATAGTTCACAAACTCCTTGTTCGTCATGCGTCCCGAGCTTACACTAAGTGGCGAGTAATCGACAATGTCGATAACGCACTTCTGGCGGAGGTGTCCATATGCTACATTTGCGCTAGAACGACGCGCATCCACGCCAGGCTCGGCACCAATATTACTGCGCCATATGGTACTCGATGCGCGCTGCGTCTGGATCACTTTAAGCACTGCTGCACGGAGACGCTCGATGGGTCTGTTGTGTATCGCATGACGACTACTAGAAATTCCGCGATGATTATGACCGGAAGGTAGATGGCTGAGGCTGCTTTTAGAGGACGCTACAATAGAGGCAACGGCAGGAGACGTCGGCCTGTTGAGAAGCTGCGTATTTTCTGGAACCACCGAGGCGGGCTGTAGGGGTGCAGCAGGACCTTTGAATGCACTCGATCGTCGGAGGGGCAAATCGAATTCTTCTGCACCGGACGTCTCGTGTTCCTCCTCTAGGTCTGGTGTAAGAGAGCGCCCAACAGGATCTGAGAAGCTGTTTTCGCGAGGCATCAATGAATGTCGGGAGAATGTTGAGAGAAGTATCAGGTAAGAGATAGAAAATAACACGTTAGAAGGATGATTTATGAAGCAAAGAGGGAGCGAACAGAGGAACTTCAGTCATAACGCCAGCAGGAGTCGCACCAGCGGAACGGCGAAAGGGCGTGGTTATGGCGCTTCCAAAGTGCGGTGCGGCCGATGAGCGCCTCGGCGAGAGATAAAGCACTCGCCTTCCGTCATGATCTAGATCATCTCACAAACAACACGGTTGTGTGATGCTTACCGTGTATATAGATAACCTACTGTGGGTGAGACCGCGCGTGCACGGCGGGACTCGCTGGCCTGTTGTAGTATAGCTTATGACCATTCAGTGCGTGGTGAACGACGTCAGCGACATCTGGTCATATACTACGGAGACATGCGAGCGAATTGGCTGAGTATCTTAGATCGCCCCTTGTTCCGGCCTCTACAGTAGTAAGTTTTAACATGTGTGCCAAATGCATACAAATGACGGCGAACACAGACTCACGATGCACAGTGGCCTGCAGTCTTGCAAGTGCAATAGTAAACGGAATCCTTGCTGCTTGTGCACACGGAAGTAGCAAATAGAACAGGACAAGACAGAAAAGCAAGGGGAGTATTGTAGGTATGAGTGGTAGTTATCCCGACGTGCACATGTCAATGCAGGTTTTCCGGGCGATATTGATAATGACGCAGGTAAAGTCCTCGGCAAGTCTGTATGATGGTGCCTAACAGTGTGGCCGACATAGTTATGTTCTTCAAGTTCCAGCACTGCTGGCCCAGGGCAGCCGAAGTATTCGCGGTATGCGGCGCAGCCGTACACCAGCGGGGAAAAACACCATGGAAAGGTACCATCCATCGCAGTAATGCGAACGTCCACGGTACCGCCAACAGACAACAATTACGATAGAGAAAGCCTCTGTCTAACATAATGCCCGCTAAGTACTATACTATGATGCTGCCTGATAGCGTGCCTGAGGTTATCGTGTTCTCTGTGGTCGTTTACACAAGAAGGTATAGAGGAGTACCGTTGTTCACGAAAAACATCGCGTGAAGGGTAAGTACTGTGGTAATGAATACTACTAATTATGGTAACTTCATAACCGTATCGAGCTCCGAACCACATATAGGTTACGGGCATCATGTGATCAGTGCGCGATGATGTCTGTTCAGTGTGGTGATCCCTCATTCATCCCACTCCGATAGGACATCGCACGTTACACCATATTATCAAGCCAAAAATTCCGTCATGTCTAACGTACCGCGCTGGTACACAACGCTCGTCAAAGTGCTCCGAGAGAACGACCTATCCTCATGTGAGCGATGTGTACTCGGACACCTCTTTGATTCTACGCTGACACTACCGTGCAGTGTACCAGGTTGCGACTGTGGATGCGTCCAATAGTCCGCGTGTGCGCTCACATATCCACCGAGCTTTCCTCGAGGTTCCGGAGCACCCGACCGTGCCTCTCCTGCTTACAACCACAGATTCGCGCACCCCGAAAGCTATGCAGATCAGTCGCTGCAGTGCTGTGGAGATCGTGTGGTGGATGCCCCGGACTTCCGACCAGTTCCGGATCTCGGGGCACGTACGCATCATTCCCGCGCACTCTCATGGAGCGCCCATGGGCGCAGTGGGCAAAGACGCCGCGCAGTGCATTGCACTCTCCACGCTCGATGCGACGGGCTTCGATTGGGAGGAGAAACGTTGCGAGATCTTCAACAGCGTCAGCGAGCATATGCGTGCGAGCTGGTGTCGACCCACGCCAGGTTCTGTACTCAGTGGGGGATACGAAGAAGCGGACAGCTGGGTTACCACGGTGAAGAAGCTTGCAGATGCGCAGACGGAGGACGAGAAGAAGTATACTCAAGAGGCGCTTTCCAATTTCAGTCTAATGGTAATTGAGCCTTTCGAAGTGGATTGGGTACAGATGGGCATCGTACCGAATAAGAGAACACGGTTCTACAGGGACGGAGATCGTTGGTCGGAGCAGCCAGTCGTGCCATGAAGTTTGGAACATGGTCTCTTTCCCTGTGACTGATCGAGATTATATTACTTTGGTATTTCATTGATTTAGATTATTCATGTCTTACTTTATTATAAGCTACCCTATGTACGGATCATCGTGCACTCTGAGGTATATAAGACACCAGCATATGTACTCGAGATCTTGCCGAATCAACGCCAGTAGTGGGCATCTTGTTAGCGATGCCTCGTGTCTCGTGTCTCGCACGGACCGTGTCCAATGCAAGGCGAGACAAACGTCGTCCAGACTTACCTATATTGTTGGCATCTCAGACATGCAACGGTCACATGCTGCTAACTTAGTAAAATAATCGGCACCCGACGGTCCCCGCAAGGTTCTGCGTAATCTAGTATAGAACCCTTTAGCGCCACATCACGGTTATGTAAAAAATTCTATCTCGTCAGCGAGACGCCAGAATAAAACCTAACAGCGAGCACATGCAGTAAGTTAAGTACATAGAGATAAACCTTAGTCAGAACACAGGGCGCAATTGAATGATAACTTGAACATTTTAACGAAACATGCTACGGTCAGAACGACGCCGTTCTTTTCACAAGATATGGCAGGAAACTTATGATCAGTTTGTCGGCCCTCGAGAGCCGACACATCTTGCGGGTTGTGCCGACTTCTCCATTTACACCTTGACTTTCTTGGGGTCTTGCTCGAGGGAGCCGTCTAACGCGCTCTCCCCCTCATCCCGTCCGCGCTTCGCGCCGACGGTGGCCTCTGCAGTGCCATTGCCGTTGGCAGCCAAGTCGTCCTCGTCATACTCCCCCTCGTCTTCGTCCTCGTCGTCTTCTTCCTCCTCCTCGGCGCCTCCCTTTATAGCGCAACGTTCATCAACAACTGCAAAATAAAGAGTATGCGGGCGAACGTACCTCCCCCCCTGCCAGGAGGAGCGCAGTCAAGCTCCGCTTCTGTCAGTAGTCCCCCACGTGAGCACGCCAGCAGAAGTCAAGAACATGTTAAGAACGTACATCGCCAGCCGCGACCTCAGCCTCTTCCTCCTCTTCGTCCTCTTCAAATCCACCCGCCTCCTCCTCTTCCTCATTCTGTGCCAGCGAAGGCGAAGCGCGCAGCACGTCAGCAGCTGCTGGCCCAAGCAGCGAGCCGCAGTAGCCCACACACCTCGATGTCTCCGTATTCATCGCTGTCCTCACCTTCGTCGTCATTGAAGGCATGATCCCCGTGGGCACTTTG
This sequence comes from Albatrellus sp. MG142, assembly GCA_003314695.1. Taxonomy (NCBI): domain Eukaryota; kingdom Fungi; phylum Basidiomycota; class Agaricomycetes; order Russulales; family Albatrellaceae; genus Albatrellus; species Albatrellus sp. MG142. The sequence continues at coordinate 16,107 of QLPM01048110.1, read as the reverse complement.
AACCAAGTCTTCGGGGGCCAGCGCAGCATTGCCAGCCTTTTTCGGGGACTGCAGGTGAGCCATTGCGGGGATGATGGGACTCAGATATCAGGCGTAATGTGGGAGGGGAGGGGAAAATAGAGCAAGGGGGTGTATGGGATCGGTGGCGGGACGAGGGGGAGAGGTGGAGAAAAGGGATATGTCAGGTTAGGCCAAGACGGGACTTTGACGATGAGAACGAATTCCCGCAATGGTTGGTCCCATTCAACACGTCATCCAAGGTCCGCCTATCCACCAACGGTCCACCACTCACCGCTTATGGTCCACAGGTCCGTCCGTCACCTCTAGCGGTCGATCAATCAAGCATTTATGTCTCATTGTACAGGTATCCAAAATAGCAACGGAATGCGCATGCGTGGTAAGCGGGATGTGGGAATGCGGGTGATAAATCAATTCAAGTAGTCAACGTGAATTTAAAAAAAAAGTGGGAATCAGAACAAATGCAAGGATTAAAAAGGACACGACAGTGTGGACGGTACACGTCTCAAGAGCTATCTGTATAATGAACTTTGAATTATACGAGTTTACAGCCCATGATACGGACTGCCAGGCTGCGTTAGCGACATGATGACGGAAGAGAAGGTATCACGCACTGGATCCATCCGGGCTTCCAATTCCATACAGCATCTCCGTCGGGTGGAAAACAAGCGAATTCGATCTCGGAATGAACTGCGAGGGCGACGGCCGCTTCGGCGACATGGACAAACCCGTGCTCAAGTTTACCGCCGAAAGCGCAGCAGAGTGTGGGACTGACTGCACCACCGTGCGTTGGTAGCGCCAGTTCGACGGAGACAGCACCGAAGTGCTGCATCGGCGATGCCCGAACAGTTAGCAATAATTTTACTCAGGATAGAGAGGCCACTGTAACTTACGCTGCAAATACGTCTGCCTGTTGATGCACATCAAAGGCCGAAAGTCCAGTCGGAAAGAGCTCCCACGTTTCATTAGGACGGTCAGAGCCACGGATATCCCATAGCTTTATGTCACCGCTCAAACTGGCGCGAAAGAATGAGATTACTAATAATGAGGACGCTGAGAAAGCGCAAACCTCGCCGATAGAAACTGGCCACTCAAAGTCGGATGCCAGCGCACGTTCTGAACCCACGCGTTGTGCGCGCTATAGGACCGCACCACTGCGTCTTCCTCCTCTAAGCGCCTGTCAAAGACCTTGACGAGCCCATCCGCGAAGCTCGCGACAAACGTCGAGGATGGGCCATGGTCCGACATGATAGCGGTGACAGGACTTTCAGAGTTGGTATCGAGATCCTAATGTCGATAGCTGCCTGTTACAGCGTCCCTCTTGATCGACTTCGACAGATCGACGCACCAGCAGTTGTGTTTCGGTGTGCGCATCCCACACTCTGATAATCCGTGAATCGCCACCTATAAGGAGGGAGCCGCCGGACTGCTTCCAGTCCATCACGATGCCGCTTCCGCGCCGCATCGGGATGATCTCGCTAAGACCACGGAAGGCACTGACCATCTGGACAGGCGTGGCGCTGGTCGCGGGATCATAGTTGCGATACAACCGGACCATTCCGTCCGCTACGTCCAAAGTTAGACGCCGTTAAAGTCACGGGGGAAGGACATCGCACCCGAGCTCACGAGGATGATGCCACCCACGTCCTGGTTGATAATGTGCAGTGATGTGATGCTCGCATGCTTCGGATTGCCGTTGTAGAATGACGATAGGCGCATTCTCCGTGACCAGTCCCATACACTGACAATATTCAATTAATAGACAATATAATAACTGGAGATAGAGCATAGGCCTACGTAATGGCATCGCTATCGTTAGCGACAACAAGGTGTGGGTCGTATGCGTGGAATGCCATGGAAAGAGGGACGCCAACGAAGTTGAGGGTAGCAACAGGTCTGTCCCATCGGCGGTCCTCTACGGTGCTGAGTGAGTTCGACGACAATGGTCCGGTTTAAAGGTACAAACCCGCAATAACCCCTTGACTCTGCGTCTCCGACATGACCTGTTCATTGCGTTGCTGGCGCCATGCTTGGTAGTTGTATTCGGTGCTCCCTGGCTCGTCCGCCTCTGCTTGCTATTGTCCACGTCCAATAAGCATGTGCGCCAACATCAGAATGAACCAGAAGCTTACTCTCATCTGCGGCTCCTTAAAGTATTCAGAGCACCAGTCAAAGAACTGACTCTTCAGAGGTAGAACGTCGCGGATGCCAGATCCAGTCCCGAGCCCCAAAATCACGCTGCTCCCATTGGAGTCTTCGGAAAATGTGCTGTTAGAAGGGCTCGGAAGGGCGCCAACAGGATTGGGCTTCTTTGGGTTCTGTCCAATACGACGCCGCGCCCGCAATCGCTCCATATCCTCTTCCATGAGTGCTTCCATCACGTCAGAGGGGAGGTAATCCATGGAGGATTGTCCAGGTTTTACCGCATGCTGTTGAAAGGTTGGGGAAGCGGGTGCACTGCGCGAATCCCCCGATCCCGACTTGGAGCCAGAGGTAGACGGAGGTGTTGCAGAACGCGCGTAGGGCGATGTATATTGCGCAATATTAAGGTTTGGCGATGGTGGACGTAAGATGTCCGGGCGGTCGAGAACGGCAGGTGACTGCGGTAGGTGATATTGGAGTGGTGACGAGCGTCCTTCTTCGAGTGAAGGGAATGCAATACCACCAGCTAGTGTCTTCAGCGCGTTCGCGAAAGAAGAGGTGCGCCGAAGCGTGCTAGTGACACCCTGTGAGATCGTGCTTGTCATCGTGTCACTACGAGTCGAGGAGGGGAGGAGATGAGGGTGGATGGGGGATGAAGGGCGTGAAAACGATGGTGATGATTGTAAGGATGACCTGCGAGAGCGTATGGCAGTGACATAACGTTGCTTTTCTTGGACCGGAGGAGCAGCAAGTGAAGTACAATCCAGTCGAGTGAACGGTGACTCGAACAGGAGCGCCATGATGTAGTCAACAACGGTTTGTGCATGGGTAGCGACTTCATGGTAGGGGTCAACGGCCAACTCCAATATCACGGAAAAGATAGTGAAGAAAGACGAAAGCAAAACGCGGTTCTCTTCGCGAAGAATATCGTCGTCACCAAATCCGTCACGCCACTCATTGATGGCTTGTCCGGTGATATCCTCCTCGTGAATCTGACTACTACCTGACCCGGCTTTCCATCTTCTGTCTTCCTCCCAGTATATCCAGGCGCATACAACGAAGTAACCTCGCCATTCCTTGACGAGGCAGCTGATCAGGATCAGGAGTTCTTTGCGTACCATGGGGCTCGCATCCTCCTTAACAGCCAGAACTGCACCAGTGACGACAGCGACTTCCATCCGGAAGTGGACACGCTCCTCCAGATGAAGCATAGTACCAGTCCCGCCGCCTCCTACCTTCTGGGGATCCGCTGATCCGGAGGCTCCCATGAAAGTACCAAGGGCGAACAGCGCCGCTGACCTGACTTCCGGCGAATCATCAGACAAGAGAGCGATGAACTTGTCCTGGGTTCCATTATCCACACCAAACGCTTTGATCTCATCATTCGCGTCCCACATCTGAGCGATGCACAACGCAGACCACTGTCGGAGAAGAAAATCACCCTCATCCAGGCGTTCGAAACAGGAATGAAACACTTTCTCGCGCCAACATGCGTTCTGGCCATGCGTGAAATCGCGCGCAATAGCAGCTAGGATGAACGCGCACATGGCTTTGTGCTCCGAACTGTTTGGAATGGCGGCATGCTGTGGATCATCGTGCGCTGCAAGGACGTTGGCAAAGTACTTGTAGCCTGTGTTGGTGTAAAGATCTACCTGGCATGAAGCGTCCACAGCTAGGATGCGCGCCCAGATGAATATAAGGACAGGTCTCAAATCCTGCCCACCTGCTTGCAAAAGTTTGGAGATATAAGGGAAAATTCCGATGGCCAACGCGAGATGTACCGCCCATGGTCCCAAGTCTACAAACTGTGACAGTAGGATGAGTGCTCGCAGCCGGTGAGGTTGAGATAGTAGAACTTGAAGGACGATTGGTAGCTGCTCCGGGGGTTTGCGTGGGACAAGGTGGTGTTCCTTCTGATCCAGGTTCTGGATCGATGACGAGGTTCTGTGCCCACTGTTGGCCGTCTCATAGCCACTATCGCTGGATTCTGGACTGGTTTGCAATGGGAGTGATAATGGTCCGCGTTTCGTGAGTGCCGATCCGCCGCGAGATATCCATACCTCGAAGGCAGTCAGTTGATCTGCAAAAAAACGACTGGGAATATAAGTGTATGGCTTCTCGCCAGGAGGGCTTGATTTGTCTTGGCGGGACATGGCAGCTGCCTGTGCTTGGCGTCTTGCCCTGATAGAGGTGCTTCCTGACATCGCCATCAAGCTGTTGGCGTCGGCGTGCTTCAGCAGTTCAGGAAGCTGTCTCAGGCAAGCATCAACTGCTAGGTCCCAGGACGCCCATAGAGGATGTGTATTAGTAGGAGGAAGAGATGGCGATGTGTGGGGGGTACAGTGGTAGTTCTTCATGATACGTTCCGCAAGAAGGAAGTTTCGGAACAATGATGCAATAAGCAAGTCAGATCTGTACAGGCGCGTGAATAGTCCTCGCGAGAAGGTCGTCCATGCTATTGTGTCTGTGATGGCAGTGAACATCCAATTGAGCTCGCCCAACGGGGTGCGTCGATCCTTGAGGTCGCCGGGCAACTGCATGACCATGTCTGCTGTGATATTGCTTGGCAGTTGATTCTGCATGACAAAGTAACGCAGAGCAATGTCGATGGGGGAGGTTAAGCATGAAGTGAATAAATCAGCGGGCAACTCGGGACAAGATGGTAGTTGCTCGTTGGCGGCGCAAGCTGCTAACTGGATGGACTCTGAGTAGAGTTGAGACTGTTCGGAGTGGCCACCATTGAGATTATCGTTGTCCCGTCGCTGAGCAAAATTGTTGAAGTTCAAAAGAAGATTTCCCGCTGCTGAGCAATCCCAAATATACACGCATGGAGTCCCGAGCCAGTGCTGTACCTCCGCCAGGGAAACAGGGATGTACTGCGTGTAGTTTCTGTTGAAGCACCAGAGCTCACCGCTCGTTGTAGGCTTCGGGACGCCGTGTCCATTATAGTAGAACAGGACAGTGTCGTCCTTGGCCTGCCTACGCAGGGTAGTGCAAAACCTGTGCAAGTCTTCATATGACGGGTCTAGTATGGGTTTATAAGAGATCTTGGGGCTTAGACCTTCAAATTGGTGCTGGAGATTAGTTCCGATGACCTCAAGTGCTTTATGCGAAGGCATCGTATGAGGGTCAACCCAGGACTCCAGAACAGCACAAGGATTTGTCTTGATAATGTCCGGAGGGTCGACGTCGATGTTCAAACACAACACCAAGGCCGCATTCGCAGTCTTCAGCTTCCCTGGGGAGGAACGCCATGGTATCATCTTCGGGGCCCAAGGGGGCGGGGGAGTAGGATTTCCACATGTCAAGTGGCGCTTGGCCGACCAGTAAGGTATGATGGGGAGGGGGTCTGGAAGTGTTGCGACTGAGCCATTGGCACGTCCGTCAGCCTCTGAACTGTCATTCTGCCCATTGATGTGAGTATTCTGTGTAGATGAAGGGTCCGAATTGGACGTAGACATGCGCACGCCACGCTCGGTATCAGAATCCCTGTCCGAACTCAGTCTTCCATTCCGAGACGTTGAGGCGGCCCAGCCATTAGCGCCTGTTACATTAACGTCAGCGCGGCACAAACTCGAGGCCATGTCGTGACTTACCCGAGTGATCGTCATGATAGCGGTGGCCACGTTGCATAAACATGGCGTCGCAAACGTATGTCTTCAGCGACTGGTCTGGAAATTGTATGAACGACCTATTTCCCCACGAAGATAACATACCTATGAAAGATTCGTGACAATGAAATGAGGGGGATTACACGCGTTCTCTTGATATCGTGAAATTGTAGGTGGAGACACGGGAACGTCGACGTCGATAACAGCGAATGAGAGTACATGCGGCGGCAACTCAATAACTTGAAGCACCAGCAAGCGTGATAGTCACGTTGTCTGACGTCGAAGCGACAAAGGCGTGACAACATGTGACAGACGGACAGACAATATTTCGATCCACGCGTCATGCTAACAAGCGTACTTGAACCGCAACGCGCGTACTTTGCGTTCCCCTACTGCTTCCTCCCAGATCGCTTGGTTTACTACCACTGCAAGGCCATCACAAGACAACGCGTTGGAAGGGCCCATCATGGCTTCTGATATCTCCTTAGGTGCGGTGGTCGAGGTACCTATCGGTCGCGGTGTGGTGCGTTTCAGCGGAACAGCATCATTCGCCGCAGGGAAATGGATAGGTATCGAGTTATCCGAGCCAAAGGGCAAGAATGATGGCTCAGTACAGGGCATTTCCTATTTCTCGTGCAAGATGAATCATGGAGTCTTCGTTAGACCAAGTCAGGTTAAGGTTATAGCGACGCAAGAAGCACCTCGAACTAATAACGTATGTCATATGCTTTGAATGCTGGAAAGACCATATGGTGAACTTGCCTTTAGCGTAGCCCTCCTAGTGCGGGTCGCCCATCGCTTGGCCATCAGCGGACACCCAGCGCGGGTGTGGCACGCATTGCGTCAATCCGCAGTGCACCTCCTGGTTCGCCGCGCGCGGGGAGCCCATCGAAGATGCCGTCTTCACCTGTCCCTGCTCGTAGTTCCCGTTTGGCGCCAGCGTCTCCCACCAAACGGGCACCAACGACCGCAGCACCGCCTCGCCGGGTCGTAACTCATGCGCGACGATCATCTACACAAGAAACGAGTGTTCTCAACGCTTCGGGAGGACTTGCACTTAGAACAGAATTTTCTACACAAGATGTCCCTCCCAGCACGCCTCGGACGCTTACCTTTAAGCCTGTGACGCCGACGCAATTACTGCCGTCCTCACAAACATATACTTCAGCATTGCAGCCGTCTCCTGTGCTTGTGCGAAATGAGCTTCCCACTCCCACTCCCACGTTATCGATGCCAAAATCATCTACACCGCCCCCTGAAACTCTGGCTGAGCTGGTAAGCGAATATCGTAGTAAACATTCCAAATGTATTCAACCCCTCTCGGCCAACAGGATGACTCAGAGATTCAAGAGCTGCGTGCAAAGATCCGTGTTCTGGAGGCAAAACGCGCGGATGACGCGCGACATGTCCGTGAGCTGGAGACAAAGCTTAACGAAGCCGAGTCATTTGTTGCTTTGAGGCCGAAACTGCAGGCCAAGCTCAACTCGCAACAGACGGACCTCATCGCGACGCGTCGCGAGTTGGCTGACGCGCAACAACTAGCTGAACTTGCGGAATCTCGTATTATCGATGCTCAAGAGCAACTGGAGATGACAATGTTGGATAAAGAAGTGGCGGAGGAGCGAGCTGAAGCAGCTGAAGTAGAATTAGAGGAATTGAAAGAGAAGTTGGCAGTTATAGAGGTAGAACTGGGTGTAATGAAGGACGGCGAGGGTGGTATGTAAAGTCGTGCCACGAGTTTATAGATTGACAGCTTATTTCTTAGGAGGTGGTGGCGGTGGCGAAAGGGAAGATTCTCGAGTTCAAAGCTCATTGGCATTTATTCAGCTTGAAAAACAAAATGCTCGACTCAAAGAGGCTCTCGTTCGGTGGGCAGGAACTGTCAGATTGGCAAGTGATCATTCATGTCTTTTCTTGTTTTAGATTGCGCGATGTCACTCAAGAGACTGAACAAGATCAACGCCGGAGAATAGCGGAGATGGAGAAAGATGTAATGAATGTTGAAGAGTTGGAAGGTGCGTGCGGCAAACGTAGTGATCAGATGAGCGACCGAAAGTTCTATAACACCGCACCCAGCCCAACTAGAGTCGACACTCATCAAGTTGGCCAATGCTGAGACGCAGATTGACGATCTAAAAGTTCAGCTCGACGACGCCCTTGGTGCTGAAGATCTCTTGGTACAACTTACAGAACGCAATTTGATGTTGGGGGAGGTAAGTTTGGGTCAATAACATGGCCGATGGCTCGCTAAATCTGGCAACTTACAGAAAATAGAGGAAATGCGGATCACCATAGAGGACCTCGAATCTTTGAAGGAGCTAAATGATGAACTAGAAGAAAACCATGTTGAGACTGAAAAGGCTATGCAGGAGGAAATCAGTCAGTATTGCAGCGAGTCTACTGATCATTTGAGTACTCATTGCACTTCGTCTCAAAGATGAGAGGGACTCGCAGATCCGGGAGCAGCAGCGTAAGATAGAGTCCCTCGAAGAGATATGCCAAGATCTAGAAAACACGATCGGCCAATTCAGAGAGCTTGTTCTTCAGCTTCAAAGGTGAGCTGCCACAATGTCAAGCGGCAACCATCATGTGTGCTTATGGTCTCCTTAGCGAGCTTGACTCTCTTCGAGCTCAGACCCAGACTGCCCAAAACGAGTCCGCCGCGGCGGCATCGCAGACAGCGGCAATGATGTCACTAAATCTCAAGCTCCAGTCCACTGCATCAAAGAATCAGGCTAAGAATATTGATCTTGAGGTCAAGAGGATTGAATCGAGGGAAGCGCGAGAACTTCTTGGCATCATTCAGGTATTAATCCCACTGAATTTACTTTCCGTGATGATGCTTAATTCCCACTTTAGCCGTATCTACCTCAAGTTTATGTGGAGTCTGATAGCGACGCAACAAATTGCTATTTGTTCTTCCAGCGGATGGCTTTGAAGGCGGATTTGATCAACTTGGTAACTGCGCAAGCCCATGGCCTTCCCGATTCGCTTAACGGCCTGGTGTCTGATACCCTCGTGGGTGTTTGCGAGGTAACTGTATCGAAGTTCCGATGTTGTGTAGTTACTCAAACAAGCCCACCCTAGATGAGAGGAGCTATTGCTGTCCTTTCAACTGTCTGCAAACGATTCGCAGCTATTCTGCGCCGATGCGATGTCGAGTCATTCTTGAATGTGGGTAGGCTTTATCCGGAGATTGCGCCAATGGAGAAGCGGATCGACATGCACATTGACCTCTTGCGGCGGGAGGAGTTCCGCGAGATGGAGTGTGTCAGCGATATCAGCAAGTATGGCACCCCTTATCATGCTGTTGTAAACAACTCACCCTCTTGTAAGGATTCAGGCCCAATTTGACCATCTCGCAGAAACATATTTCGAGGGTTTCGAGTATGACCTTGGAGAGCGCGAGCTTGGTTTCGTCCTGTCTCTGGACCACGACTTGGATGTATATGCATCGTCCGTTGGCCTCACCAAGACAGCTGTTCAGTCGATACTGGGTGACGAAGGTCCGAGTTTCGTCGTGCTCTTATTTTATTTTAGTTCTAAGCAGCAATTTGTCAGATGTTTTGTTGGACCTTGGTGACCTCGATCCCGAGAAGGTATTCTTTGAACCTATCCAGAAGTCATTGGACCAGTGTAAGAGCGCAAAAGTAGTCTCAAGGTGAGTTATCTTGCAGCGATGTTTCGCTAGGACTCACTGATCATTCAAAAGGAAATTGACCAAGCGGCTAGAAGAGCTTACACAAGAATCATCAGCATTGAAGGCACACCTTGCGCCGCAGTTGAAGGTACTAAGTAACATGGTTTCCGATCTAGTCAATTTCGGTATTCAGGTATATCTCCCTACGTGGTACGGTGATGTGGGCTAATGTACTCTTTTCATGAAGCTGGCACAACAGACAATGCCGCACATATCTGATGTTCGCGGATCAAAATCTTCCTTCCAACTCTTAAAGGTTCTTTCTTTTGTCAACGACATCGTATTTTCAACAGTCGGCAAGGCCAGAAAAGACGCCCCATCACCTTGGGCCGCTCTAAGCGATGCGATCAGTCAGGTCATATCTGAGGCCAACGCCTTGTTGCCAGTAACCATGGAAATTGAGAACATCATCAAGAGTGAATACTTTCATTCGTAAAATTATTCACTACTTACGTAGCTGTCAGTCACCGGGACTGCTCCGTGGGTCCTACGTGTTGAGGAGGTCAAAGCCAGCATGGCTGTCAATGTCGAAGCGGAACGGAGGGTTACTCAGCTCAACGACGAGATGCAAGGCCTTCTTCGCAATCTGAAAACCAAGGACCAGAATATCCAGGAGGCGACAGTCAAGATTGAGCTTATGGAACGGCGCATGGAGACGGTCAAGAAACAAGCCGATACCATCACCGACCTGGAAAGCAAGCTGTCCAAGGCTATAAAACAGGAGCGCGATTATGGGGATGCCATGGAACAGCTGCAGGCAGACCTCGATCTTTTGGAGCAAGAGAACACTAAGCTCAAGGCTGCTAACACTAATCCCGAACGGCAAGGTACGCTGATGTCTGTGTTTGTCGTGCAGCGCATTCGTTCTTATTGATGTTGCAGCATCCGGCAATCCTGCAACGGAGCCAGAGAATATCCCGATTGAGGGCAACCTCGAAACCTCGCATCTGCTTGAACAGGTATGGAACCTTCCATTGTTGGTTTTGTGAGTGAACTTAGAGTCCTTCAATCAGCTGGAAGCCTTCCGCGGAGCTGTTCGCTTTTTGCATGTGGAAAATTCTTATCTCAAGGGCCAGGATCTGCTTAAAGAAATCCAAGACCTCCCACCTCTTCCCGAATCAATCAAACATCATCCGACACCTCCTTTGGATCCATCTGGCTTGTCGGACACCGATGATTCAGACTCTGAGCCATGTTATGGTCCACCTACCGTCCGCTCCCTAGCTACCGAACGCAAAGTACTTTACAGGGACGTCATCAAGTTTTCGTCCAGCCCGCGGGTGGTGGACCTCTCGACGCTCAGCTCGAAGACAGCAGATGGTAAGTCCAGCCAGAAAGCCTGGGTCCCCAAGAAGAAGACTCCAGCATATCAACTCTGGGAGCGGAGGTTGGAGGCAGAACGGCTGAGCAGGAGAGTACATGGATTGGTCGAGCGGACTAATACTATTGTCACTAGACTGGGATAGATCAGATGGACTTCTACGCATCCCGCATAATACTCTAGGTTTCTATATCGTTTTGATATCTCATGTTTTATATGACTTCACAATTATGAGTATGATATGCAGCCGTCTGGTGGTACCAACTTCATGTGCTTAAGATTGAAAGTTTTACACATGATTTAGACTTCTGTAACGGACTGTCTGAAGCTTCGTGCCGTGCACAATGCTATTTGAGCATATGATTTTCATTACATAAGAGCATTTCTGAGTCGACAGCGGGATTTGCCGCCATTGCGCCGGGTGGTGTCATGGGTGACCCTGAAGCTGAGTAATGGTCGGAGTTTGTCGGACTAGGAAGTGGGTGCGGAGAGGGGGAAGCCACCAAAAACTCTGTGGCGAGAACGACGACGTTGTTCAACGCCACCGCTGCCACCGCTGATCTGCCACCGTCTGCCACAGCTTCCTCGCTAGCCACAGGGCGCGCTTCGGTATTCGCCAGACGTTCTTCGAGAGGGATATAGTTTGTCAAGGCAGTTTTTGCTTAATACAGGATTCAACATGGTCAGAGCACATGTTAAGCAAACGGTGAGCCTGCATCGGTGTTTGTAGAGAACCCTCAACTGCCTCCTCATGCTGGAATGGCCTTCTATGTTTCTCTCCTCGTTCGCGAGTAGCCTGAAGAGAAGAAGGAGACTCAGAAAAAGAAAGTCCCGACCAAGAAGAAAGTGGAAACAGGGGTTTGGCCCTGTAAGATCAATGGGTGCAATAAAGAGTTCGCTCGAGAAGCAGATTTGAAGAGACACCAAAGGACGACCAAGCTTCATTCACTGCCGGGATTGTGCGCATTTTATTTTATTTTGATAGGTTCCTCTATGTACTGATGTCGTGCCCTACAGCACTTGTCCTCAGTGTGAGGCGACATTTACACGGGTGTGTTGCGAATCTAGATCTTGCCTGTCCTCCGACTCTGACCATGCACCAGACCGACGCGCTCCGTCGCCATCAGAAATCGCGGTATGAATGACATCCTCTTCCGTTCTACAGTCCTGATTTTACTCACGCTCACACGCGCGCCATATCTCAGCCACAATGGTGTAATCATTGAGCCCACTGACCAAGACAAGAACAAGACTTCTTCTGCACCTGTTGGCGAAGACGATCATGTTTCTGGCGGCTCAAAATCTCCAAGCCGCGGCGGGACACCCGGTCCCAAGAACAAAACATCAGCCGCTGGCCCAAGTTCAACACCTCCTGCCGCACTCGCACAACCCGGCACTGCTGGTCCTGGAGCGGGTGCACCACCTAGCTACTATCGACAAGGCATGCCACCCGGTAGGTAGTCTTTATCCGCGTGCAAAGAGGTATTGACATCTCTTAGAATTCCTTATGTTTGTGAACCGTCCAGGACAACCAATGATGGTAGATGCTAGTACTTATTCATCGATCGGACATCCAACCTCAGCCACACGAATGCACCAGGCAGCAAATTGGCCCCCGCCCCCGCCATGGGCGCCCGATGGTGCCCATCCCATCGCATATCATCAAGTTCCGGGGGCTCCGGCATTTTATCCGGCCTACTACCGCCCTCCACCAGGTATGATACCAGCAGGACCGCCGCATCAACCGCAGATCAACCCCGAGCTCGTCGGCCAACCACACCCCGTGCCAAACGGTCCATCAGTGGGACCGTCCGCGGAACAAGGCCCGAACGCATCACCAAGTGCCGTTGTTGATCCAAGCTTGTCCGAAAACGGTGGTCAAAATGGAGACAAGTCGAGCAAACCCGCTTCACAAGAGAAGAAGCAACAGGCTGCACCTGTCATTGATCCATCGCTGGATTCAGGAAGCCGAGGCGGGGCACCTGAGCAGAATGCGCCATCCCCGGAACACCCACTGGTATCTATGGGTATTACTCATGCTGCCATGGTTGCAGTGCTCGACGCTGCGAGGCGACATGCTGAGGAGATGGAAGCTAATAGAACAAAGGAAGCTGAGAAGCAGACAGCCTCGAGCGCTAGCGAGAAAACCAGTGAGAAGAACGAGGTGGGGAAGCCTGTTGCTGCTCCCGAGCAGCCACAGGGGGCTGCAGACTCAGACAAAGAACCAGATGGGGATACGAAGATGAGTGATGTGGAAGCAAAAGACAGTCTCAGTGAGACGGAAACTGGTCAATCTAGCGCTGCCGAGAAACCGGCGTCTGATCAATCACATACGCAGATGCTCACTGAGGACGGGGAACCCATGTTGCACCCTGGTAAGCCCAATTCTGCGTCCTTCTCGGATCTGCATATGCTGAGGCTCTCTCCAGCAGAATTGCTGACCCAGGTTTGGCATTGATTCACTAGACCGGAACGTCGATGTCTGACTCTAGATAAACAGGAATCTCTTGCATCGCCTCCTCCCACATGATTTTCTGTAGTACATATCCCACTTTCTGTACCTACGTGCGTTTTGGAGGTGCACTGTATATCATTCGACAAGTATGCGATTCCCTTCGTCCTGCGCGAGTATGTTGCATCAAACCGACTTATTCAAGCTGGCTTCAACTTTGGACAGGGTATTGGTATCTCGATTACGAGCTGTGGAGAGCTTAATGATGATGTTCTAATAGTACAGATCTAGCGTATCGCTGTTGAGAGCGAGATGGATGCTATGATGGATGCGTAATGATATCTGGGATGCAAAACGGAAGTAGATGCGTGCGGTCTCCTACAGGACGCTGACTTTTGGCCACGGGTACTGTGGTCCGACCTGTTATATGGTCAGCGTCGGAAGGGCGGTCTCATTGCTAAGGTGCAATAACTTACTTGTTGAACACACAACCTGGCAAGTTTGTGGCCGGCGAGGACGCAATCGTCCAGCTCTTTTCCTGCAACGTACGCACCGAGGAAGCCTCCGGCGAACGCATCGCCCGCGCCGTTCGTATCGACGATCTGATTACCGCTGAGGAGTTCCACCGGGAAGGTCCGCGGGGTATCTGGTGCGGCGCTGGAGACGACCACAGTGGGCGACGCGCCGTGGGTGATGACGGCGATGCGAGGGCGCGCGGTGCTCGCCTTTTCGAACGTTGCGAGCGACTTGGCGATGAGGGGGATGTTCTCTGTGTCCTGGATATCCACGGCGCCTGCCCAAGCCGCGGCCTCGCTCTCGTTGCCGATGATAATGTCGCAGAACGGGAGCAGCTCTACGATGTGTGCCTTGAAGAATTGAGGAATAAACGGCGCGGATAAGTTCAGCACAAACACCTGCGGGGCGAGTGAGTGGGTGGCGAGAGCGCGAAGAAAGGGAGCGCGGTACCTTGTTGGCGAGGTGCGCCTTTTTCGCGAGTTCAAGGGTCGACTCAAGGCCGTGCGTAAGGAAGTATCCTTCGACGTAAAAAACCTGGGCGCCGTCGATGAGGGGTGCGACTTCGGGCGATGAGAAATGCGACTTCTCGAACTTCTCGGCCGTGCGCAGGGTGGTGACTAGGGACCTGCTCCGGTAGTCAGCGGATTGCACTTAAGTTTGCAAGTAAAGTCGGTAGGGATGACCTGTGGTGTCCGGTGATGACGACAGCGCAGGCGCCCGTCTTCTCGCCCTTCTTCACGAGGTAAGCCTGATGGAGCCCTTCGCGCTTATTGGCGACCTTCAGCTGTTCAGCGAGATCGTCATCTCCCACGCATCCGACGTAAGCGACGGAACCCGGCGGCAGGACGTACTGCAAGCTAATTACGTTGGGGATCAAAAGACGAGAGAGATGGGACGCACTGCTGCGCCGCGTGCAGCGTTTTGTGCTGCACCACCGGCTACATAGGTGATCTTGTGGTCACGGACGATCTCCTCATAACTTCGGTAGTGTGAGATGGGAGATATGGTGCGCAAAGAACAAGAGTGCGCACAGTGGTACATGTTTCTCGTCTGCCAAGATAGCATCATCCGCCTTAAGATCGTATTTACTGAGCAGACTTTCTCCGTTTGTGACCTGAAGGTCGAGGAGGGGGTTTCCCATGCAGAAGAGAGGGTAAGTCTTGGCCGACATCGTTGAGGAGTTTCGGGTGGGGTGGAATACAGGCGAAAGATCGAGCTCGAACTTAAGATAGTAAGACTAGGCAGATTCCACAGCGTGGGAACTTCTGTCATCGCAGCTTCAATCAACTTCGGGCAGCGTGGAATCAGAAGCGCTAGCTATGTCTATATAGTTATAAGAGTATTTGGCCTGCGGGTTGACAACTTAATCATCGATGAGACATGCAGTCCATCAGGTCTGTGTCGCTTTGTTCATCGAGAATAATATTGACAGAGGCTTTGTTATGTCATGACAGGCCAAACCTCGCGTAGCATCCACCCTAAAGCCCTTGTGATGACAGGCTGAACTCCACGAGCTGAATACTTAACGAAAGTCACTTTCCCGAGATTGTAATAATGTAAATTAGAAAATTGCCGGGTCTGTCGCGTTGCAGTGCCAGTGTGGGAGCTCATGATCAGGCCAAACTACAGCACTTGCCAAATATGGTGCTGACGTGACCGCGTGGAGGTGGACTTAGCTCGACAAGTCGGAGACCCAGCCGGCAGCCGAGCGCAAATGCTACCGACTCGGAATGGGCCTGCATGAGTTCATTCTGCACTTGTACCGCAACCACGATCTCCTGGAAGACTACCCTGCTCCGTAGCTTCCCAAGCTTGCCATATTGTCCACAGTCCGCGATATGCTGCCATTAGCCTCCGAGTTGACTCTCCCGCAACTGGTGGAGGCTCTGACATGGAAGCTGCAGACGGCCTCGGTCTCCGAACTTGAGAATGTTGCCAGGTCAGCACTGCGAGCCCCACCTCTGCTCACGAGACTGATGTGTGATAACTCACTTAGTGAGAGCGGTGAGGACTCGGGATACTCGTCTCCCAAGGTATGTTCGTTGCTGCGCTCATTCGTTTTATGGCCATTCCCACTTATTGCCCCTCGTCATAGACCGAGCTGGAGAAACTGGCAATTCTGCTTCCCCGGCTCCAGGGCTCTCTCCTCCGGATCAAGAACTCACACGCCCCCATTAACGGGCTTCCTGTTGAATTGCTCGCACATATCTTGGACGTCGCAGGAGGGCTCGACTGGCGGGCGTTTGGACGGCCCCAGTCCGGTCGGATACTTAAATTGTCGGAGGTCTGCCAGCACTGGCGACAGGTGACGCTCGCGTTCCCGACGCTTTGGTCGAATATCCATATC
>QLPM01048109.1:0-11376 GCA_003314695.1 Albatrellus sp. MG142 | reverse complement strand
CATCCTTCACCAGCCATATCTCGCGCAATAAACACAGTATCTACCGGCATGCCCTCGCCGTCCTCAACGACGTCCAAACCCGTGCCTCTCAGCCTCGTTACAGGGCCCCGTCCTCTTCACCTTTGCCTCGCAAATGACTGCCCTGATTCTTCTCAGTCGTCAAGCTCTCCAAAATTGACCCAATCTGCCTCTAAAGCATCTACGTCGACACTACCCTGCTTTACCTCGCCCTCTTCTTCGCCAGACGATGCCTCGCCCTTCGCAACAGGCCGACGGAAACCTAACGCGCGGAGGCAGTCCTCCATCTCATATCTGCCGCCCGACAGTGCGCGTCAATGGAACGTGAAGCCACTGCTATCTCATAAGCTGAGCCGCAGCGTTTCACTGTCTGGTCGTGCAGGACTGGTCAGTCCAAAAGAAGAGTCACGGCGGAGCACAGGCTCAGCGGAGTGGAAGGGCACCCGTCACGGCGACCTCACACTAGCAGAAAAGTGCGTCATGCGAATTCTGCAATCCTTATGCGTCTGCCCATTTGAAAGCCTGCTGACTGTTTGCCGCTACATTAGACACGCGGATCTCCTGCACTTCATCGCGCAGAAGGAGTCCAAGTGCCTTGAGCTCCGCTCTGAGCTAGCGATGCACGAGGCCGAGCTGCAGCAGCTCAAGAAAAAGTGGGAGCGTATCGTGCACCGTGACTTTGGCAAGCCGCAGAGCGTGTCCATCGCGTCTTCGGCGGCACCCGGCGCGGTTGCCTCCACGCCAGCGTCAACTGTAGTAAGGGCGGGCGGTGGCAACGGCGCGATGATCGACGGTATTGTAGAAGGCATGCAAGGCGTTGGACGGCTAATTGCGTCCGGCCTCGGCTCTCCACCACCCACATCTTCTGCGCTAGCCCATACACGCAGAACCCCGCTCGCCGCACGTCCCTCACCATTCACCAAGCGAGGTGAACACCGGTCGTCGTCATCTGCCTCCACCAACTGCACTGCCAGCACTCACCTGTCCCAGTCTTCTGCGTCGTCCATGGGCGAGGACGCGCCCGACTTTGGAGCATGCGTCAAACGCGACACTCCGCAGGAGCTCATCGTGCGCGACACGGGTGCGACGCCGACCGTGAGCCCGAATCCCGCATTCGTGCCCCGCCCATTTTCTCCAGAAGCAGCCACGGTACGAACGCTTCGGCGGCGGTCGCGCGAGGTGCCGCTGGTGCCCGTCGACGAGGACGAGCTGAGCGCGACGGAGGCACAGCCCAAGCAGACTCGCGCGCATGCCGGAGTGTTCCCGCTCCCGTCGTCGATACCAGGAATGGGGTCGCTGTCCGCAATGGGCGCACACGCGTGGGTCGGGAGTGTAGGGCGGAAGCTCGAGGAGCTGCAAAAGGGCGAAACGTACGTATCTTCTCAGCCTCTTTTCTGTGGATCTCTGAGCGGCTGATGCCACATGGCGCAAGGTTCTCCAAGAGCCAGCGACGCGCGTCTGGACTGATCTCAGATATGTCGCAGTCGCTCTTCGCCGCGCTTGCGCAGCCTACTCGCCCGTTGGCCCTCTCAGCCAACTCCAACCCCCCGTTGTCATCCTCCGACCCCACGACACTGCTGACTATACCGGCCGCCGCATCGCTGCTCGACGATGACCTGCCCGAGGGCCTTGGGCTCGTCCTCACTCCAGACTCTCCCACCGCGCCCCAGTCTGCACCCGCGGTCCGAAGCACGGCCACAGAAAACACAAGACCGAAACCTATGCCCCACAAGCACGCATCGAGCACGCAGACAGTAAGCGCTCAGCCACACACGGATCCTGCCGAGAGCGACGACGAGTGGAACTGGTAGAGCCCTTCGCTTTTGGCTTTTACTTCCGTCATCACACGTAGCAATTCTCACGTCCTTGCATTCTCTTCGTTACCCTCTCGCCGCGCGCGCTCATGCGCTTGCTTCTCTTGGGCTTATACAACTGGTGACGCGCTCAGGGGTTCCTGGCATTCGAGCTTGAGAGTTCATAATTAGCATATTTACGCGCCCAGCATAGATGCATGTATACCCTAGTGCTGCCGTATCCTTTGGTCATGGAATGGGCAGCAAGTTGGATCAATTATTTATATTCCGCCGGCTTTTGAAGTGTTGCGTGTGCTCAAGGTCGTACATAGCTGGCCTGCCACGGCATACATATCTGTGGTATCGATGCGTACAGGGGCTCCGTCATGCATTAATAGCTAGAACAGCTGGCTCCACTTATCAATGACAATGGACAAGGACTAGGCTGCGGAATGTGCTCGGTTCGGATTCATTGATTGCCGACCTGATTATCGACTCATCCTGTTATGCAAGCCGTTTGAAGAATTTCTCATCTGGTCGATGCGGCACATCTCTGATCAAGCTGCACGTGCCAATTATATATTTCCGTGAACGACAGGTGGTATCGACAATTCTCGCCTAAGTACTGCATTCCAAGCACGTTACGACAAGTGCGACGGATCAAGCAAAAGAGAGGTATGATATTATAAAAACGACAGGAAGGCGCAGAGCGGTGGCAAAGTGCAGAGTGGAGAACAAAGGGCGAGTGAATAACGTCAGAGGGAAACAGATAGTAGGTTAGGAGAAGAATAGACAGCAGAGATGCATGCGGCGGAAATCGAATGGAGAAAGAAAAAAGTACTCGGTATACAATCAGGTCAATTAAATAGATAAACAAGGGCAAGCGTCGGACGGCCGTACGCCTACACATACATGTATGTTACGAACTACAGAAACACGAATGTGTCAGCCACTAATGGAACGAGAAAAAGAAGGGCACTCACACGATCGTAAGGCTTCAATGGCGGCTGGCCCTGGCGTGGGAGACTCTCTAGGAGCTCCGGGCGCGAAGGGTCGTACTTAACGAATGTACCGAGGTGGTCACGAAAGCCTTCCACAGCTATAGGGTAGCTTGCGAGGTCGGGAGGATTCGCACGGTCCGGCGGCGCGTACACAACGTACCTATCCGTGGTGAGATGGTCCCCGCGCCGATTCCAAAATCCACGCCGCACACGCTGTCCACGTCCACCTGGTGGCGGTGTTCGTGGAGGTCCTGATGGTGGTAGGGAATATGCTGGATTGTACCGATCCGTAGGTGGCTGAGGGAGTGGATTGGTGCTGCTGCCCAAGTAGTATGACGAGTGCGGGTACCCATGTCCGCGTTCTTTGCCACGCTCACGCTCACGCTCCCGTTCCCGCTCCCGTTCCCGCTCTCGCTCTCGTTCGCGATCCCGGTCCCGGTCCCGGTCCCGGTCCCGATGGTTCTCGCGGTGCTCAGAGTGATGATCGCGCTCGTGGTGGCGATGATGAGTGCTATAGTGATGGTGATGCGAGCGATATGGAGAAGGCTGTAGCGACGGTGGGTTCGAAGACGATGTTCTGCTTGACGATGGCGTACTCCGCGAATACATAGACGAATGCGAGCTGCTGGACGAAGACGACGAGAAAGGCGAGGCGTCCTGACGCGTCGCATAGAATTGAATACCGTGTGCCGGGCTGCGAAGCGGTGCCTGTGCATGACTGCTGCTACTGCTTACACCAGGACCAGGACCAGGATCACCAGCAGCCCTGCTCGCACTAGCACTAGCACTCACACCCGTAACCATATTTGACTTCGCGTCAGGACGAGCGGTGACTGTAGAGGAAGACGAGGTAGTCGAGGAAGAGGTGACGGAGGACGACGTAGATGGGATGTGCGCGACGTCGATAAGCGGGCTCAGTATGCCTTCCGGTTCCTCGGCGAAATGCTGCAACCTGGAGATAGAGCTGGATCCGGCGGTCGGATGTCTAGATGAGGCAGAGCGGTCAGTAGGGTCAGAAATAAAGGAGGAAGCAGGCATTGTGGGCATTGAGTGCTGCCGCATGACGGGCTCGGTCGCACGATTCATCGTACTGGTGGTGGTGTCTGGAATAGACTGAGAGCGCTGAATGGGGCGAGAGGCAGAAGATAATGGAGGCTTGGGGTAAGTGAGCGGGGCAATGCGAGCTGTTGTGGATGCATTGCGGTAGTGGTTCGGCGTGCGAATGATCGCGGGAGAGAATGTCGGTCGCAGCTCCTTGACCTCCGTAAAGCTTTCTGTCTGACTGGCCCTCTGGGACGGCCGCTGGGGCGTTGGCGCTGGCAAGGTATGCGAACGTTGGTGAGAGCGCGGATCGGATGTCTGCTGCTGTGCCGCCGGCACAGGTTGCGTCTGAGGTTGTTGATACATTTGTTGACGCTGCAACCGTGCTGCGTGGGACGGTTGCGCTTGTGATGGCGCTTGCGACGTCTGATGGCCCGCAGGAGAGGTGTAGGACAACGGAGGAGCAACCCCGCGGGCAGCGCAGTTTGCAGTCCGCGCGTGTTGTTGATGCGTCTGGTGCGATGGTCCTGAACCACGACGCTCGGGACTGCTGTCGCTGGCCTGCGAATCGAGCTCACGTGGAACCCATGTCCAAGGGGTATGTGGGGGCCGCTCGCCATTACCGGTAGCTGTGACGCCTTCATGAGGGTCCTGCCTGCAAAGATGATCAGACGTAAGTCAACGTCTTATCTGGCAGGACAGACTAAAACGCATACTTGATGTGCATATTCTCAAGACCAAGCCCGTTGTTTGTCAATTGGGTCTGCCAATAACTAGGATCGGGGCGACGGGGTTGCTTTGGCGGAAAATAGTACTGCTGGGGAATTCCCCACCCAGCCGCAGTCCAACCGACCATAGAAGGGGGGAGATGGGCACCTTGAGGAGGTGGTTGCTGGTACGAGTATCCTTGTTGAGGTTGGTACCGCCAATGTCCATTCCTCCAGTAGTTCGGGTCGACCCCTGGCGGGACAGGGGGAGGCGCAGGAGGGCCATAGCCTTGCTGCGTAGAGACTGCTGGCTGTGGGGCGGCACTAGAAGCCGCGGGAGGGCGAGACCATGATTGCTGTTGACCATAAGGGTGAGAGGAGGGGGGTTGATGGTGTGGCCAAGATACGGAGACTTGCGGGAACATCGCCGTATCAGCTCAGGGCCCCGTCCAACCGTGCTCTTGTTGACGAAAAGAGTGTAATATAGGTCCGAAAATTGGAGCCACAACCTGAAGATGTTTGCTTGCACCACTCACTGATCAACCCAAGCCGCAACAGTGGATATCTTTGTCCGATATCTTATGTACAAGCACGGCGAGTTGACCCCAATGACGATATATGCGTGCGCAAAGCACGGCGATACCTGAGCAACGAAAGAGAAAGCGTTCACAGACAATCGAGTAGTGCCAGTGAAAGAGACGACAGGAAATAAAGATGGTGGTGGAAGAGAAGAAGTAAAGGGTGGCAGGTCGAACGAGCACAGCTTGATATTTGAGGCCACCGTCTTCTTAACACAAGCGGACCCCGAAATCCAGCCTTTTTCTCTGTCTTATCTGCCACTCTAAGCACTCAACTTCAAGTTACTCATATAATAATCCATGTACGTCTGTGTAACCTACTTTTCTGCCTAATTGACGGTACGTGCGCGATGAGAATCTATTGCTGACAGAGCTCACTCGACTCAAAAACGGTGGATTCATACACTGAGTCACCACCTGTGTTCTCACAGATTGTTTCATCTACTGGTGAGCTTTGAACGGTCTCTCCGGGTCCCCTCTGCCGCGACGGAGGCATTTCGTATGCCCTAGTTCCGCCTTTGCCTCCGCCACTATCACAAAGGCGTTTGATGGCCTGACCTACCGTAAACGTGGGCTTCGTCGCACTGACGATATGAAACCCCCCATATCACTATCGATACGACTCATTGAGCCTGAGAACGACGAGCCTGCTTTCGGCGAGGGAAGAGCGGCGATGACGTTCTCGCCAACACTGCCAGTGATTCGCCGACAAGCCTGGCTTCCAAGCGACAGGCTGCGCTGACTTTTCTCACAAAGCGCCGTCTACTAGTAGCAACTCTATCGCCTCAGTGCAAGCCTAATGCATAATGGAACAGTGTGAAGCCCCCCTTCTGCCTTCAACGATACAACCCGCGCCTGGCTTTGCATGTGCAGACTCGTCCATTGTGATACCACCATTGTCGAAGGTATGCACTGCCAGTTACCCCGATACGGCTTGTCTCCCTCAGGCTGCTTAGTTCAGCCTGAGAGCTGCAACCCATTGCCACAACGGATAAGGCTGGAAAGGCTATCCACCACCGGAATAGAGATGCCAAACAGCGCCATGTCATTCCGATGCGCAATATTTACAGCAACTGCCAACCTGTACTGGTAAGTCAGAACAATTGCGTTGCTATCTTGGTTGCCAGCGTGCCGGACCCTGCCAGATATATGAGGATTAGAACAAGAAGATACGATCGCCTTCAGGCTACCATTGTGGGTCAGACTACTATAAACGTTCTGTGCGGTAGTCGTGCTGCGGTGGCGTTATTGAGTCACCTTGGACCTTGTCCAGACCGCAGTGGGAATATATCAGAAGCAAGCTGCAGTATAGGTACATTATACAGGGAGATGGTACCAAGTGATGCATACTGAGGTAAGGCAAGAGGATAACAGGAACAAATGCGAGAACGAAATAGGCATGAACGCCGTATGGTACTAGTGAGGTACAATAGTGAAGTCACGTTTATCATGGTTGTAGCCAGAACAATAATAGTACAACGATACGGAAAAATAATACAAGCAGTAAGAATGGAGTAAGAAAAAAATGAAACGGAGCCTACAGCCCGATGCTCCCATGCTGCATGCGCATATGATCGTAGATGCCCTGACCTTGAGGAAACGTTTCCAAGCACACCCAGCACGTGTGTGTGTGGCAGCGCGTGCATGTTATATGGTGACATCCCTCGGCGCGCTCGATCGGCGCCTTGCACCCCGGGCAACGTTTGACGTCGTGGCCCTGCACCCATTCCTCGAACAATCTTTCGTACCCGTCCTCACGGTCTGCGCACGTCACGCCTTCGTGGTACTCAACGTGGCAATGTGGACAGATGCGACACAAGCATGACGGACAGCTCAATACTGTGTCACGGGGGCCCGGATAGTATAATTGCGGGCAGTCCGGAGTGGGGCAGTGGTGGAATTCGTCCGGGCGCGAGTGGACATACACCTGGAATGCAGCAAGTGCGAGTGCGTCGAAGTCGGCAGGCTTGAGCGCAGCACGAGCCGTGAAGACGGGGATTGGCGTTGCACACGCCCCTTCATCGCCAAGACAGTTTAGTGGAAAAGACCTGTTCTCCCGGGCAGATACGAGATAACCTCCGAGGCATGACCTACACCAAACGTGTCCGCATCGGAGCGTCACCGGTGTTGTCGGGTTCTCGAAGCACACGGGGCAATGGGCCCGGTTGCTTTGCCCCGAGTGGCAGTTGTTCGTCTTGAAGACAGTATGCTGTACTTCCTCATACAGGGCCTCACCACCCTGGATGCAGAGCAGGCGGCGTGAATAGTCAATGTATATGTTGTCCTGACCATGTTTGCGTTGCAACGCAAACAAGTCGGCGTTCATGACAAGCCCAATCAAGCGACCGGTCAATGGAATTGTGTGAACCTTCCGCGCCTGAAGAATGCTAATCTTTGACAGTAGGACATGGCTGACATGGGAACGAAGGTGTTTCGGCCCAAGGAGTCGAATAGTTCTTCGGAACTTATTGGGACGTATGAGAACTCCAGGATTATGGCTTTGCAGATCCTCAAGATAAGCCTCGCCTTTGAAGGATGCAAAGAAATTGTGCCATACTTGAGTGTCTTTGTCTTTGAGAAGCTGCCCTTGGACGATCTCTTCGAGTCTGGCCTTGACCTGGGAAAGCGTCTTGATATCGTCAGCAGTTAGTTTCACCACGACCGCAAGATCGATCTTTGTCTTTCGCTCCATTATGTCGAGGCGAGCGCCGCGAGCATACTGCCCGAGCGACTTGCGAAGGTCAGCGATTTCGCTTGCTACTACCGCATAAAGGTCTTGAGGGATGGACCGCTGGACGGAGTGGACGCGATTGACCCATAATCTCTCGCCCCCCAAGGCCCTTTGCTTGATACCATTCAGTTCGCAGACAGCCCTAGCAACGTCTGGAGACTCAAACTTGGCCCAGGCGCGCAATATACCATCTTTGTATGGGGGTTCGAGGGTCTCGAAGGACGTCATCTCGCCAAAATCATCCAACGTATTTTCCACCGCACGCACGCCAAATCCAGGTGAGTCGTAGTTCGGCCGCTCAAGCATGATACCTTCATTTTCCCCGAATCTCTCGAGGTCCTTAGGTTTGGCGTCTGGTGGTAGCCCTTGGAAACGCACATTAAACATGCTGATTGTCGGAAAACCTTTGTGAATACTCGCAGTGACCCAGTGCTTCCGCATGAGATATCCATCGGCGGCAGAAACAGCCTTCTCAGCGGCTTTGAGAGTACTGTAGCCAGCATAACCAGCCCGGGATGGTATTGTCCAGTTCAGGCGAAGTACTCGATCTTCGACAGTTCGATCGCGAGCCACCTTACTGACTGACAGGCGCACCCGAATCCTCACCCCAAAGACTTCAGCATCATTCAAAGCGTCAATGGCGGCGGCAGCCTCGGCTGGAGTGGACATTTGCGCACTGACGGTGGTATGGGTGGCGTTGGTACGGCTTTCATCACGAAATTTTGTCTCGACGACACGACCGAACGGGGCCAGTAGCCGCTCAATGGAAGCTCTGATCGTTTGGACTGGGATGTTCTCAAGCAAAAGCCAAAGGTGGTCAAAACCAGTGGCGACTTTAAGAACTTGGAAGCCTGGCCCAAATGTAGCTTTGAGGGGATTCGAAATGACAATGATCGTTTCGTCATGTTGTTTCGGTGGTACAAGAGAGGGCTGGAAATGAAGTGTAAGGCTGGATGGTAAGTATTTTGAGCATGCAGTTGACGTACAAGGAATTGTGATCTGCTAGGCATACGTGAGTCCACACCTACACGGTCGTTTGGCCGGCAAAAGTGGTTTGGCACCTGGGAAGATACATTCATAAAGAAAGGCTTGTTGGTGGGACGATCGCCGTTTACCGGCCCGCTTTGATGTGTAGATACCGGACTACTTTGGTTCGTGAATACCGGACCACCTTGGTTTGGGAATACTGGACTGCTTTGATCTGGGAAGTAACCGCTACCCCTGATCTGCGTGTATATTGTGAACCATTTGCATGAACATATACCTTCGCAGACTTACCTGTCTAGGCGCCGCATTGGATCCTATCATCTCGTGACGGAATCTACAAATTGGTCTGAAACACTGTCCACGAACCCATTTACGACAAACTCCCAAAGGAATACGAGGCAGCGGGGTGAATGTGGAAGTGGAATTCGTCAATCTCTGAGAATTAGATGATGACCCAGGAGAGGCATTAGCTGTGGTGATCTGCGCCTCGAGGTGAGTACAGTAGGCATCGAGACAAAAGAAAATGGCTTACAGAACGTTTATCATTACTGCCATCAGAGAAAACGGACTCGACGTCAGTGGAGGAAGGGCTGCTCCGTGAGTCCCGATGATTTGACTCGGGACTATGTGAAGACGAAGACGTATCGTGACGATCCTGGCTTTCTGCACCTTGTAACTAAGATACAGTCAGTGAGCCAAAAGTTCACACACTGTGGTGATTGTGTACCTTAGGCAGCGGGGCACCTAGTCCGGGAGGTATATCGTGAGGTTGCACACGTAGTTGAACTCTTGCAGGTTCGTTGTGCAGACCATCTTCCAATTCTGACGCAGATACAACATTGATATCTTCCCGGAAGTCTCTGGGAGCTTTAGGAGTAGCATTGGTCGGACGGGGCGTTGTATGACCCTGATCAAAAATATGTGAGAAAACATAAGGGGCATCTAAAAAAAATTATACCAATCCATTCGGCTGTGCCGCTATTGAGCCCAATGACCTGGGGGATCTGATGAAGATAAGGCCCTGGTCCGGAACAGACGGCAAGACACCCCCGAAAGACGAAACATACAAATCATGGTCGTAACTTAAGGTATGGGATACGTCCGCGGGGGACGATTGATTAGCAATCAACGGTGTATTTTCCTATGTGACAGTCTCGGGGAGGAGCACTGAGCTTCAATGACAACCATACTCACCTGGCGTTCCAGTGGTATAAGAACAGATATTACGGGACGAGTAGCAGTTCCGGTAGGGATAGGTCTCGCTGGTTGAACAGAGTCGGCTGAAGGAACTAGTGTGGTGGGATCGGTTGCTTTACATGTGCCTACTGCGTCCACAGGAAGAATGGGCGGAACGGGAGAGTTCGACTTTTTCTGGGGCGAGATATGAGAGTAGCAGCAGCGATGTCCGTACTTGCACCATCCATGACGCGCAAATAATTTACAGACTTCATCCTACTGGAGTGTAAAAGACATATTCCAGATACAAATACAGAGCATACCTTGTTTCGCGAACTTCGAGTAGGTGCAGTCGCTTGAACTTCTTGTTGTTCTGGAAGACGTAGCTGCTCACTTGGGTCAGACACGTTCTAGTGAAAGCAACGTAGACGCGAAGATGTCGATGGTAATAAGTAACATTCGCCGAAAATTTAATGTATGGACGAACGCACGGCGCCACTTTTGTCTGCAAGTTCGACACTGGACACTTCCTTGGGTTTTTGTTCCGTCTTATCGTTCGAGTTTACACCTTCTGACGAAGATGCGATACAAGTCCCAGAGGAAGCAGGTGGAGTATTAACAGGTAGATCGCTGTCTCTATTCTATATCGATGCTGTCAGTCGATGACTGAGAATAAAGTGATACTACATTACGAGTTCAACGTCTTGTACATCGCTCGACTTGAAGAATAGCGTAAGTAAAGTGGTATGCGATGCAGCCAAGGAACGAACCGACCTCGTCGATCAGTTGTGGTGTGATATTTTCAGGAGGCTCGCCATGCGAGCGATGACAATGCGAGCCCCATATGCATCGGCCAAGTTGATATTGATGGCAAACCTCTTTTTTCTAGGGAAAGGTTAAATATGAGCATTCCCGTAATAATAATCGCAAACGCGGGGTAGACCAGTGACAAGGTAACATCACAACACAACGAACCTTGTCAGCAAGAAACTGGGCGTCAGTTGAACTCCTTCCCTTCTGTACATAGTCAGACCATCACTACATTGGCGAGCGGCGAGAGCGATACTCACGTTCTTACGCAAAGGGTGGAAACGAGGACAAGGATCGTTGCGACAGAACCCGAGGATAAAGTTCCTGCATAACGGACGAGACGAGTGGTGATATCTGACGCTCTAAACGGGTTCAGGATTAGCCCCTACGTACCCAGAGAGTAAACAAAGACATACCGTCCCATCAGTGCCCTTCTCAAGATTTGGTAAGTCAACTGCCGGCTTCGGAGGCAAGTCAGGAGGAAGAGATGGAAGAGCCATAGCCATTTTTGAACGCTTTGTATCAAAGAGCAGA
>QLPM01048097.1:0-14974 GCA_003314695.1 Albatrellus sp. MG142 | reverse complement strand
ACAACGAGAAGGTCAGAAACAAGGTTATCAAAGATAGCTCGATACTCCGCTTCATTTGAATTCTTCGTCGTTTTCCCTTTGCCAGACCTAAGACCGATAAACCTGAGTACTGTACCCTGGACAAGCGCACCCTACTGACCTCTGGGTAAGAAAGATTACGATCGTCTTCGCGGCTTTGGTAGCTGACTCAAGACCCGACATGTAAAGTTGTATTTCCTCGTGGTATAGCTCTTCAGCACAAAACTTATGCGATACCATGAGAGCGCTTACTTGTAAATCTTTGTCGTCGAGAAAAGGTTGCGATGACTTGTCGCTCATGCTCTCCTGCCGACGCATAGCGAGGCATTGCTGCCGCTCTTTCGCCAGCCTACGTGCCTCAAGTCGAACACCGTGTGCCGAAGTCTGGATTAATTGAAGCAAAAGAGCGGAGACGGTTCGTATGGAGCGACCATCTCGAAGCCTAAAATCAATACGTAAACCTGTCTCAATAACATAAGTCATTGTCTCATACCGAAACTGTCCAGCCTTCTGTTTGGTATCGGAAAGCTTGATCAAGGATGTCAAGATTTCCTCAATTATCCAGGACCTCTGATCGTCGTGATTTGCGAAAATCTAGCATATTTAATGAAGATGAGCCCTATGGAACAGGTTCGGCACATTTAAGACTGACGCTTCGTATGAGCGAAAGAGCATCCAGTCGGAGGCCACGCATAGCACTCTGGCCCAAGGTACTCATTGCGATACTCTCTTTTTTACTTTTACCCGTAATTTCGCCAGATTCCACAATGAAGAACGGGCCAATCGCAATGTACACGGCCTGGATAATGATAGAATCGGACATTACCACAGTATCTGCACAAACCAAATAGTTGATCTTCGGCAAGATCGAGAGTAATGCTTGAAACGTCTCTGCGAGTAGATGCCGTTGGTCCTTCACTTCATGCGCTGGAGCTCGGATAATATACTGTAAAATGGGTGATGAGGCAGTGCTCATACCCTCTACCGGTGCCTCCACAAATGGGTAGATGATTCGTCCGAGCTGATTTTTGACGGCAGCAAGACAAGCGGTGATAAGCTCCTCCGAGTATACCTGCTTAGTCAGGCGATCACTCCCGAGGAGGGCGATACAGCAATCCGCAGCAAGGATGCTGTCTCGAGCAACCTCGAGAATGCGTGACAGCTTGTCGAGATCAGCAGCGGTAATTTCCTGATGCACCGATGATTCTGTGTCCATTCTATCACCATCATTGTTTCCCCCATTGTCCTCGTCACCCCTCGGGGTCCGTGACTTTGACCGTCGCTCACTATTCGATGTTGGCGCCTTCCGCGAACCCCTTGCTGCCTTCCGTTTGCTTGGTGACGCGCTGAGATCTGGCCGTGAGTCTGCTGCTTTGTCACTTCCGAAGGGATCAAGATCCTCCCCCGCGCGTACGCTACGCTCCAGGATCTTGAGGATACGTGAAAGAGTCAGTGTCTCAACGTCAGCCATGCTGCCCGGCACTTTCATGCCCGCACGCGGGGTAGTTGCGTTTCCACTATGTCCTCGTATGCGCTTGAGAGGCCGCGCTACATTGCCGATATACTTCGAGAGTTTGCGGACGAGGGTTGAGCGGAGTTGTGGACGCGATGATTCAATGCTGAGATGTGAAAAGAATTCCACAGGCAGACTATCCAAATCTGGGTCGGCTGGTAGCGCATCTTCAGCCTCGAATATGTCCTCAAGAAGTGCAGTGAGCTTCTCAAGCGGGCCTATATAACGTTGTTTTGAAATAACTCAAAATTTAAATCTTCAAAGACACTCACCCCTTTCGTCACGATCGCCGGTCTTCTTTGCGGATAGCTTGACGGCGTCACTCATCGCTAGACTCGTCTTCCTTGGGCGGTAATCTTCCTCTTCAGAACCATATCCTCCGAGGTCCGGCTCATCGCTAATTTCTACAGCTTTCCTTTTTGTCGCCATAGCGGGCGTCTGCGCTGAAGTAGGAAGTCGACCTTGTGGTGACAGTAGGCTATTCTTGTGCTGGGAGCTCGACGGGGATAGATACTTCTTTGGTATTGTCGGAAGCTCAACATATGCGTGGTTCTTTTTCTTCGGCGTCGGTGTCAATTGTGGTGATACAGAACTTTGAGAACTACCATGACAACTTAGAGCTGATGAAGGGGGTACAGACAATGATGGCGGTGACGTTGCGCGATTAAGGGCTTGTACACGCTTTGTCAGAGGCGATTGAATCTGCTCAGTAGGTTTCCGCTTCTGTGGCGTGATAGCTTTCGTGCCGTACGGTCCCAAAGTCAGTGGATCAGGGCTGGACCGTACAGGAGTTCTTTCAACCTTTACAGGACTGTATTTCGCGGCGTGGGCTTTTTCAAGTTCACGGCTCGACCGGTCCAAGAAGCTGTTGAAGAAGCTTGCAGACTCTTGCGGACTAAATATTCGTTGATGCTGTGGGTGTGGCGCAGGGGGTTCACCGAGTGCATGAGCAAGCGAAGATGAAGAAGACTGGATGCCTGGTGGTGGAGGTGTTGGATAGGAG
Source organism: Albatrellus sp. MG142 (assembly GCA_003314695.1). NCBI lineage: Eukaryota > Fungi > Basidiomycota > Agaricomycetes > Russulales > Albatrellaceae > Albatrellus > Albatrellus sp. MG142. Next base: position 12,440 of record QLPM01048097.1, on the reverse strand, counting down.
AGTGATGGCATAGTATGTTGGAAGACGGATTGAGCAAAGGCATTAGTCGGATACGTTGGTAGAGCATGGGTCGATCCATATTGGTGTTGAGGCTGGTAATTAATGTAAGGACTAGGTGAGGAATGCATATAGTTAATTCTCCGCGCATATAGTCGCTAAGGTGCTCACTGATGTCCTTGCCCCCCAAGATAGCTCACCGCGTCATTCCTCATATGAGCCCAGTAACCCGTGTCGTTATGTGGTACTTGCTGGGATTGAAGGTGGTTGATCTCTGATGAATACTCCGCATACGAGTTGGTATTGTTTGAAGGGTAGCTATAGCTGCTAACACTATAGTACTGCGGCTGGATGTAGGAGGGATTCGATGCGCCAACGGCCAGACTACTCAGGTGTCTGCTCACTGCATGCAAAGGTCAAATGACACGTGGACGAAGATCCGACTTTAACTGACCGTGCGTCGTAGGTGTGGCAGACGCAAAGGGATAGACAGCAAGTAATCTGTGTGCATCTTGGACGGAGTCGACGGCCGCTCGACTAATAGAAGCATCTAGAGGCGGTATGTGTGAGCTTTGGTGGTTGCCACCGTAAGGAGGATGCCAGCCATTCGTGTCCATCGTGAGCGAATGGACGATCCAGCAGTCGAAATGGCCAGCTAGCGGCTAGGGTGCATAGGACGCGCAACTGCCGCCGGACGCGACCGCATTAAGCACGTTCCGGTCACAGAGTCACGCGTCACCGCCGATTAATACGCCACACAACTCATCCAGGTCATGACACATGATCACCCACGAAGCACATTGCCAGTACATTGACATTGCAACAACGGGTTTAACCTGGAACAGTAGTTAAATAGCCCTGGTATAGATCGAGCGTCTCAAACCAGGGTTCAAGAAAATGCACGAGTGATACAGTTGAAGCTAAGCAACATTAGAGCATAAGAACAACGGTGACCACAAGTTACAATGCAGAAAACCAGAACCAGAATTAATAATGACGAAACACAGCAACCTGACAAAAAAGTACGATGACTTCTCCTGATGCAAGCAAAGATGAAGTCGACTGACGACACCTCAGATTGATGTAAGGAAATAAGGATATAAGGATATCACCGAACTGATGAACAAGGCAGTACTGTGAGTTGTCAACTGTCGGCCCTGTCACGCCGTGGTAATCCTGGATCTTGGCATGCTTGACCAACAATGTCGACAAGCATGAGAAATCCATATCCATAAAGCATCTATGCGACGCGGTTAAGCGCAATCAACTATAGGTGTATGAAGGGGGAGACGCAGAGGACCAGGATGACTGACATGTCAGAACCGAAGAGCGCGAAGCAAAGGAATAAAATAATAAATAAACTCAAAAGAACATCATAAGAAGTGGTATCTGATGCAGCAGGTTGAGCAGTTTTCCTGGAGCCTCTTGTCACCACAACCGTCGAAACCTGGCTAATAGGATGATTAACTTGTCCATGCCGACCAACCAAAAACAATGGGTATGCTCACCAGCTTTTTACCAGTTCAAACTGCTTTGTGTTAGGACGGGAGCGGAAATTGTAGCTGGTGCTACTAGCCTCTCTTCTCTCATCTGCTCCGGACCGCTCATTAGGGGGTACGAAGCGTCCGCCTGTTGCATACTTGGGCCCGCCTGTGGCATATCCGAATAACCTCGCAAACTATCCTCCGCAAAATAATAACTACGTCTCCGCTGTCCTCCGACCGTATCTTGGTCGAAGTCACGCCCATCCCGTTCAGGATAAGGATCGTTGGGAGCGCTCGGGTCCGATAACCGCCGATGCGCCAATTCTTTACGCTTCTTGTAGCTGCGGACAACAAGCACGGCAAGGATGAGCACAGTGACGCCACCGAGAGAGGTGACGACTCCAATGATGACATCCTTCTTCGTGTCATCTAACGAACTACCGCTGCCGCTAGAACTGCTGCTCCCTGAACTGTCTCCGCCGTTCGGAATGACGTTCGGTTGCACCACTTGAATCGCGTATGCTGCATTGACATGATCGGCCAACGAAGCATACGGCTGTGGCACACTGGTGTAGAAGGCAGAAGATTTGATCCTCAGTTGGTTTGCGAGAGTATTGATCATATTCGTGGGCAAATACCCAATCCAAGTCGATAGAAGCATATCTGCGTCTTGAGGGCCCGTGTAGGCAGCAGGGATGTAAACTTGCAGCGCAAACGTCAGGACTTCGCTCGCACCCAGACCAAGAGCACTCTGCATGATCAATGGAGTCCAAGCCATGAGCTGTCCTTGTGAATCCGCATTATTGGCAACGAACTTCCAAGAGAGCTCATTGTCGAAGAGTACACTGACGAGGCTATACGATGAGTTTACGTCACTGGGTGTGACTCTCACTGAAGGATATATGCGAGCAGGCAGATCATTCGGGAGGGCCGGTAAAGCCGTTGATTGCGGAGACACTGTTAGCGTTGCGACAGGAGCATCCGGATTAGTCAGTGACGCCTGACTAGAGACTGTCGATGGCACTTGACTGAACAAAAGACTGCTTTCCGTGACGAACGAGAACTGAGACTCAGGCGGAAGGGTGAACATAGAAGATGGACTAATCGAGGTACCCGTAGTCGGGAGGGAGGAATGGGCCGGTGGGGCTGTACTGGTTTCATTCAAACCCGTTGGGAAGCTGATAATGACACTAGACGGCCCACTACTGGTCGTGTCTCCAGGGCTGGGTGCCGCACTAGAATCGGACACGGGAAAGCTGTGATAAGGTATGAGTGGTTGGAGGTCGTCATAATCAACTGAGCCTTACGAAGTGAGGGAAGGTGCAGCAGAGTCTGATGGTGACGGAGTAGGGGTCAGAGGCTGATTAGGAGTTGAAGAACCAACACAGCCTAATCCAAGAAGGCCACAATCCTGGGATGACGAAGGTGAAGCGGCCGGGGTTGACTGAGGGGTTTGGCTGGGGCTGGGGCTGGGGCTTTGACCGACGCAACCAAGTCCCAATAGACCACAATTCTGTGACGAAGTTGGTTGTGGCGAAGGGGCTGAAGCTGGCTGACTCGTGGGCTGATCCGTCGGAGCTGGAGGCGTCGAGCCTACGCAGCCAAGGCCAAGTAAACCGCAATTTGGTGATGTTGAAGGAGGGGGAGGATTATCCGATGAAGGCGTCACAGTCGGCTGAGGAGTGGGGCTGGGGTTTTGACCGACGCAGCCAAGTCCCAACAGACCACAATTTGACGACGTTGGTTGTGGTTGCGGTTGTGGTGATGGCCCCTGTGAATCAGACGCCTGCGTTGACGTCGGCGTCGGCGTTGGCGTTGGCGTTGGCGTTGGCGTTGGCGTTGGCGTTGGCGTTGGCGTTGGCGTTGGCGTTGGCGTCGGTGATGGCTGACCAACACATCCCAAGCCCAAAAGACCACAATTCTGCGTCGAAGTAGCGGGTGGAGAATCAGGGGTCGATGACGGATTTGATGTTGGAGGCGGGGAGGGCGACAACGACGGCTGACTTGGACTTGGAGTGGGATTACCACCAATGCATCCCAGTCCCAACAAGCCACAATTCTGCGAAATTGACGAAGAAGACTGAACCGGAGGATTAGAGGGTGCCAGGTCAGACGAGCTTGGACCTTGAGAGTTGCCCGGTGTCTGGGTCGGGTTTGACGTTGGCCCTTGCGTTGGGTTACCACCGACACAATTCAACCCCAAGAGCCCACAATTCTTGCTTGCTGTAGCAGTGGGCGTGGGTGATGAATTATCAGACTGAGTTGGAGCATTTCCAGATGAGTGAGTACCATGCGCTTGGGACGGATCAGGTCCCTGCGCTTGGGACGGATTAGGTCCTTGAGCTTGGGATGGATCAGGTCCTTGAGCTTGGGACGGATCAGGTCCTTGAGCTTGGGACGGCCGGGAGTTAGGAGGGCCTTGGGATGGCTGGGGTTGGGAGTTCGAGGGAGATGGCTGATTTACAACACATCCCAAGCCGAGGAATCCACAGGTACTGGAAGAAGACGGTGCTCGAGCATTGAACTGGCGACCATTCCCTTCGCCACTAGCGTCACCACTAACACCATCACCAGGCTGGGAACCGCCGAACGATGCATTGTCGCGGTTAGAGCGACTGCTAAGACTGGAACCCACATCCCGTCTATCACCTATGCAGATGATGACAACGCACCGTTGAAAAGATGACGTAGTGGAACAGATGAGATGACGGACCTCTCGATGATCCTATAAGGCCATCACGCCGAAAAATTCTGTCTGGAAGCCAGTCCCTCGCAGAGTTCTTCAAAGACACTGAGCGGTGAGAGTGGGGAGCAGAAAAGGTAGAACGTGTAGCGTCAATGGGAAGGCAGATACCAAAGACAAGAAAAGCAAAAAGAGTCAATCTAGAGTGGAGGTACATTCGAGGTATTCACGTAAGTAGAAACGGGCCAGGGTGGTTGATATACTGAGCAGTGCGGCACAAAGGATGAGGTGCCCGTCAGAGGAAAAAAAGGAGCGTGGGTTCTGCCGTGGAAAGCAGAAATAGAGGTGGAAGCGCGGGGGAGGAGGGAGGGAAAGAAGAAACGACAAGATTGCAACGGCAGCCACCCTCCCATCACTACCGCCGCCTGAGTATCATCTTGTTTGTCATTTTTTCCGCGCTCGATACGCGATCGGCCCTGATATTTCACTCGTTTCCTTAGGCGTGCCTATCTCTCCTGCTTTTTTCTTGTCTCCCCAGCAGGGGAGCAGTGACTCCTCAGGTCTGTCAACCTGTTAATGCTATCCTTGTCTTACATGAGGCTTCTTAAAGGTCGAGTCCTTGCGACGGCCGGCATGTACATGATTGGAACATCATCCCATACCAACCCCTGATCCATATTACATAATGACCACACCAGCTTGCTTTCCCACCAATACTTGTCTAAGCCGGCGGTACGTAGCCCATCCTCATCCAAATAGCACGTCGCCAATCGAGCACGGCTAATGTGTCATATGCGTACTTTAAAGCATGGTAATATGCATATAAGTTGAATGGAGCGATGTGCGGGAGGAAAATTACAGAAAGTAAAACAGAGGTGTTAAATGAATCCAATCTGACGAAAAAGGTCATTCATGCTCCGTCTCGGCCAGGCAGCAACAAAACGAACCTTGTTGGCAACATCCAGAGCGTCATGGTCAGCTGTGAGCCGCACATACGCCTTCTTTTTGCCATCGGGCCTGGTGCTCGCGTGAATCGCCTGCGCATTGTCATACCAGAATGTGTGGTAGACTCACCGAATGAGGGTGTTTATCTTAGCCGCCTGAACATCCCAAAGCTTCTTGACAGCATCCCTGATCTGGCGTTTATTCGACTTGATGTCGACGATGAATACCAGTGTGTTGTGATCTTCGATCTTCTTCATAGCTGATTCTGTGTTAAGAGGCCTGTTTGCAGGGTCGTTAACTGCTATAGGGGAATTTGTAGAAGATCAACCTACGACACAATTGTTCTGAATTCGTCCATTCGAGGTGCATGGGCAAGACTTTTTCGCTGATACCTGGGCTCACGTGCCAGACGCAACGTTTTCGGCCTGTGGAAGGTGACACTGCGGCGCAGTTTCCGAGCCCCTTTGCCATGTACGCCTTGGAGAGCGGCCTTCTTCGCAGACTTGGCCTTTGCCTCCTTTGAGGGTGCAGCTTTCGTGTCTAATGAAGAAGCAAAAGTTCAAAAAATGGAGACTAGATAAGCCAAGAAACGTACTTTTAGCTGATGTCTTACCCTTCGTGCTCTTGGTGGCGGCCATTTTAATGTCTGCAGTAATTGTCAACTCCACTGATACACCAAGTTAGAGAGAAAAAGATGGAATCGCGGCCTGGCTTGTCCTGGTGCCTAATATACTCCAGACCCAATATGTTCTGCATTGACACGCGAAACAGCTGTTGGATTATACGTCACGCCAACACCAGGGTGACCACATCTAACACCCGAAACCACCATCCATCGATTTTTCTCTCGGCAGAATAGGGTCTATGGATCGACGGGAACGTAGACACTCTCAAGTAACATATGAGAACAGTACTATGCAATGATAAGACCCACCTTAAGGTATGGCTGCCTCGAATGATAGAGACGACACTGCGCAACAGGAAGTAAAGTTTGCCCTTGCGGGCGTCTATGGCGCTTCTATTTTGGGTGAAGTGGCTGATCGACTCATCGCACGGATTTCCATTTACAGTGCTTTGCGCATAAAACCAGAATCTTTGCAGAAAAAGTTTGTTTGCTTGACTTTGGCTTCCACTCAATTTAGATACTCGTCACTTGTCACATTCCACTCAATGCTGGCACTGTTGCTGCATTTTGATCCACAGAAACTTCTCGGGCGGTTTTCCCATCCCCAAACCGCCAAGATGCAATACGATCTCTGAGCTGTGCAGCGAGGTGAGGAACCATAGGTTGTGACAAGTCACGGATTCCATCCAAAATAAGCAGAGGTTAAAGCAGAGCAAACAAACTTTCGCGGAGACGATTCCAGGTTTTTATGCAAAGCACTACTAACACCGACCCACCTTTTTTGCAATTTTTCACTATCGATTTTCCCCTGCTTTTTCTTCATCTTTATACCCCTTCGGAATTACCAGGGCCTTGGAGAAATGACTCTAAGTCTATGTGAGCATTTTATTTTGGAGACATTCTGCCCATTATTCGTTGTAATGGCCTGCCGGTGGTTCTGGACTGACCTTTTTGCAATTCGCCGAGCTGCCAGATTCAAAGTCCGACCATCGCAGAGATGCCGACAAAGCTCGCAAATCCCATTCTTTGACACCATAGAACGTCAAGGCAAATTAATAAAGGCGCATTTTGTATGCGTTTTGAGCAGAGATTGAAATTCTTGTATGGCTTTGCTCCTTCTTCGAAGATCATTGAGCTCTGGCAATTTTGCTGATCTCTCTCGGAACTCGTATCTAGCATATAGTACATCTAATGAAGTAGTAGGAATATAATTTTAGCAAAATATGCAACGCCGGACTGTGCCGAGTGCCTTCAAGATCAAACAACACCTTTTAGCAGGTATTTCATCTTCTCCATGCAATAAGAAATCTTGCAAAATTCATATTTGTAAAGACTACATCTAATAAAAAATACCAAGAAAGAAGTAAGGGGATTGAGGCAGAATTGAGCTCACCAGACGGAATTGCAAAAAGGTTGATCGGTGTTAGTGATAGCTCTGGCGGCGACTGATTATGTTCAGATTACAACGATAAACAACAGCACGTGACTTATGAGTTGATATATAGTCTCGCGTACATTAATTTACGTCATCAGTTGCTTACGCACAAGCATTGAGCACTTCGTCGTCACAGGTTTTATTAGATTATTCACTATGTCACATGAATATAGACGAAGTTATACGTATACAGCCAGAGAAGTGAATCACCATCGGTGTCGCACTGAACCGTGGGTGAACACTACAGTATGCTTCTGAGACATCAGTGGTTTAATCGCAAGAATATGAGAGGAAAACGTCACTGTTTAGAGGCATATCCAACGAGATCAGGAACGGTGCGGTGTGTGGGCCCATCTCTGCCATACACCTTCCTGAGGTTATCCATGTGCGGCGAAATGGCCACCCGCGGTATGAGAGGATTCGAATACCACATTTTCAACTGCGAATCCATCTAGAGGCAACAAGTGAGCCGAGATATATGATGAAAGGTGTTACAGTGCTGTGGTAGAGTAAATAGTTCTTTCGGAAAGTAGAATATCCCCATGGGAATACTCGTGTGGGCGTTTCAGGAGCTCCTCTGTTAGACGTGCTTCGTAGTAAATACGGACAGATGTGGCAGGGCCACTTCGGGAGAATCAGGAAATCGAGATCCAAGTCAAACGTCAGTAACGGATGGTAGAGGCGGCATACTGGGCACTGCTGGCGTAACTTACTCCAGCAGTGATACCACCTCGCTTGAATCGGCGTGGTAGTACCAGCCCATGATGGCGGCATCGCCAGTGTCAGTTCCCTTACCTCTCTTGACATCCTTGCCCGCTGACACCACCATGTTGCCACTGACAACCCTACCTGGAGAACCCCACTATCTGCAACCCCTAGCGCTGCATGTGCACCGCGGGGTTTCACACTGTTGTGCCCTTGACCCGCCGTCCGAACATGACGTGATGGTGGCGGATGACAACTTGAAAGGAGCACCAGTATGTGACTGATGCCACGAATCAGCGCGCCGCGGTGGCTGCAGCACATAATTGACGACGGCGGATCGAGGCAACGGTGACAGTGACGGTGGCGGCGGCAGTCCACGGAGACAGCAGCGACAGCGGGCGACGGACGACGGTGGCACCGGGAGCTGCACGTGGCAGGGCTGACAGACAATGTCTGGGGTGGTGGACTTGGAATTCCCTGATATCAAGGAGTCGGCACGCGATAGACAAGGTGCCGAAACATGGGAAAGAACTACAGTAAACAATAGATGAGCAGACATCCAAGTATCAACCTCTAATCCGCATGTGCGCACATGCTGCACAGGTACTGTTGATGATTCTAACACCCAGCACCATGGCTGTGGGCGCTCGATGTGCCCTTGTAATCCATATGCAACCATGAGGTCATGTCCGGCAAGCGTTGGCCAAACGAGAAACCTCCAGTTCCAAGTGGCCCTTTAGTCACCGCAAGGGTGTCTGATGGAGAGGGATATTCATGGTCAGGCGTTAACAGCCGTGCGCACATACATGGTTGTGGTCCTCGACTCCATGGCGAAGCCTATATCTATCGTCGCCATCCCGAATTCTGTACCGTTTGTCATCACGTTGTGTATTTGTTGGTTAATTACTGTATGGTGCCCGTCGCCGCCGACATCGTCTAGATTGTGGTACATTTAGCTTCGTGATATTACGCCACACTTTGGACGCTTGCTTTCTGCACCATCTCCCGAAAGTAGGTACAACATAATTGTATTCCAGTTGATAGGAAAATACTGTACCGTGGTGGTGATTGAGTGTGATATGTGAGGGCGAAGGCGCAAGTTCGAGATGATTCCAAAATTGCTCAAGATCAAGGATCTGCTAAACTTCGAGTTTCGCATGAATGAGACAGTGGTCTGAACGCAAAACATCGGATCGCTTCCCAGATATGCGGGCTCGGTTTGCGATAAATATCGCCATGCTCTTCGGTTCAGTCTGACATCTTCTTGCGCACTCAGTACACGTCGCACGACGTAATGCATGTCAATTTACCTCCTGGTCTCATGATTAGTACTGATAATGATCATCATAAGATTCTAAGAATATACGAAAATGGAGGACTTCTGAAGCATTGATCTATATGACGATGTTCAGTTCGGCACGACCGGCGGAAAGATTCACCTGTCACTTCCACCTGCTAACCCGGCGACGACTCGGGCGGTGTTTATGGCATAAGACGTGAAATCGAAGCCAGAAATCTCTCAACAACTGCTTGTCCATGCCGCAGGTTGGAAAGTGACATGCGTTCATTCGGAAGGTGTGCTTGGTCCTATCAATTGTGATGCTCATCAGGCAAGAAGGAACCACATTGAAGTCTGTTAATAGAATGGATACTTACGGAATTCTGGCCCATAGGGAGATGCAGAGCAGGGCAATTGAATTCCTTCTCCAGGAAGGGGACCGAGGGAATGGACTAAAAAATAATTCAGCTGGTTTAGTGAACCGAAAAGGAGGGCATATACCCCGCCTTCGCGTATCCGGAATGGCTCAATACCCCACTCCTCGTGAATTGCATTTTCTAGTGCCTTGAACCAAGGATGCTCCAGGTTACCGAGCCACCAGTCGGCAGTGTGATCGATGGACATCTGGATGGCGTCCATAAGTACAGTATCACGCGGCGGTACGAAATGACATACCTGGAGGGTATTTGGTGACATCAGCTCAGCGAACGAGCCACGGATATACTCGCAGAGAGCGCTGCTGATCAAATCCAAGTCTTGATCGGGTACTATACGCAATGACACTTGCGCTGTCACAGTTGCGGGTATCACGGTCGGGTCTGACATGTTCGCTAGTCAGCGAATAGTGGTTGAGGATGGTGGAGCTTAACACACTTCTAGGACCCGAGCCCTGCAAATTATGGATTGTCAATGAAGGTTCCCGCCACCGTGCTGCGAGTGATGACGCCGGACTTTGAGTGACCGCCTCAAGGACTTTAAACAACTGCTTTTCTGTTTCGTCTTGAGGTCGAACGCAATCATCTGTGGGCCGGAAATGAGCACGAACGGGTACATGAAGTACAGAGACGACACAATGACTGACAAAAACCTGGTATGAGGACTTTGTGTCTCCTGTCGGTTAGATTGGACAGTAACTGGATCCTATAGACTTTGAGGAGGTACTTCGCGAGATACTCAAGAACAGTGCTTACATATCTTGCATGGGTTCAGTGACCGCACCGCCTTCAATACCAGAGTGAGTATCATTCTGCTGCGACGAAATCTGATGCGGACGAATGAGACATAGAAACAGAGAACAAATATAGCTGCTCTGACCTCGATGCTGCAATGTATGACACCTCGCAAGCCATAAGTGATACAAGGCACATCGCTAGAGATCCACGTCGAATTGCTAGCCGCCGAAGGTAAGTAAAGCTCATAACCGAATGATACAGGTCCATCTATACCTAACAAGAATGGCGTCGATAGGCCCAATCAGATCCTAATTTAATCTCAGAGTAAACCTGAGAGTGATAAAGCAACCACCAGAAAGGCTTACTTTGTGTTTCTGTACCATAGCTCTGAAGCCTGCACTTCCCATTTCTTCCTCTCCTTCTATAAGGAACACTAGGTCAACACCCAATTTCCGCTGCTTAAGCATCTCCGCTGCAGCGCAAGCGACCGCAAGGATGGGACCTTTGTCATCTGTAACACCTCGACCGTACAGGAATCCATTACGGGGTGTCAGGCTAAACGGATCTGATTTCCACCCCTCTAACGGTGCAGAGATAACGTCGTAATGCCTTCGAGGGATGGATGGTAAGGACAATCAGGATGGGAGTGAACAATTCATACCCATAAAACAGAATACGAGGGTTCTCTCTTTCGGTCTGCATGCCTCGAAAATGTGCATAAACAACAGGATTGTGATCATCACCAGTGTATAACTGTACACATCGTATGTTGAGCTTTTGGTCCATTTTTATAAATATTTTCCGAACGCACAGACTTCGACTGGGCTCCAAGTTGACTTAGACATTTAGACAGCCAGATGGATGCCTGGCGGCAATCTTCTCGGTGAGCAGAGCTGCTGCTAACACTGGGTATGGACACGAAATTAGACAATGCATAAAGGAGAACATCTATAGAGCACCGATGAGAATGTGTTTAAGTATCATAAATGCACGCATACCGTTTGAAGCTCTGGGTTCTCGCAGGTCCACTATTTCCTTGTGATTGTGTTGCGGGTAGTCAGAATTAGGCGGAAACACTTTCCATACCTGCAAGGCATCTTCACTCGGCATCGTTCAGGTAAAAGCCACGAGACTCTCACTTTGATTGCACCGTCGTTTCCCCCTGAGATGAGTAGAAACTCATCAAGTTCTTTAACGTAATGAATCACAGACGATAGTATGATTGTTCCATCATGGGCACCCCAAGACGTCGTGCAGTCAAAAGTATCAGAAAACCGCTATGGCATGAGATGGTAAGTCGTCGAATGAAATGGAACATGAAAATCAAAGCAAATTACATACGTCGACATGCCCATTCGCAGAGAAGGAATATACGTCTGAATGCATCATAGAAAGCGACATGATGTCTACATCCTATATGCCTTCGTTAGAGATTGCGTTAACTTTAAGCTGATATGATTACCTCTCGCACGATGATTGTCCTTACAAGAGTTTTCGTTTGCACATCCCATACTTTGATGTACCCGTCCTGGCAACCAGCATAAATCATGTCGCCCCGCGTGACAAGCGACAGCACTGCGCCATGGCAGCATTCGAACGTATGGACGAGCTGAGGCCCAAAGGAGGTGCATTTCCAAACCTGGTGACATACATAAGGTGACTTGACCAGGACAGGCTACCTACAGCAGAATGTACCTTGATAGTCTCATCGCCACTACCCGTCACAAGCTGGACTTGTGTGTCCGCCGTCGCCACAGGGTCATCGGAACCACTTCGGATAGACGGCACTAGCGCCATGCAGTACACGTACCCGATATGTGCAGAATCGATGACGTTTGACGGTGGAACGTTGACAATGGCACGTGGGTTCGGAGGATGAACATGATGGACATGTCCGTCCGCATCTGAAGGAGCGATAGTCCCATTCATGGCAAAGATATCTGCGGGACGACGCTGAATCCTTGGATAGCTGTCAAAGAACTTGTGTGCCTTCTTAGAGCCAGAAGGGGTCGATGTCCCGGAAAGAGGTGGACTTCCGTGGGAGTCCTGGGTAGCAGAAGGAAAGGTATACCATTGGAGAGACGTATTTTGACAGCCAAAATAAATAGTCTTCAA
>QLPM01048086.1:0-27091 GCA_003314695.1 Albatrellus sp. MG142 | reverse complement strand
TAGAGCGAACTTTCCGTAAGTGTGTATCGCACGTGCGATTGGCATAGTACGTGTTCGGAGTTACCTATAAGTCAGCCGCAAAATCTTCGTTAAGATGCGCTTCCATTTGTGCGATCGCGTCTTCTGCGTGATAATTGAAGACATGGAAGTCATTAACGCGCTCGCGGGAGAAAAATGGGCGCGTCATTGTGCGATGGAATCTACGTAGACGAATATGTATGATCTGGACAATTAAGTTGCGCCATGTCGAAAACGCACGTCCACATATCATCTGAATGGTAGGGACACATTTTGACCAAGTGACAGTGACAGTGTCAATTGTGAGCAATAAATACCATCAGAATTAAATACTCCCGTTCCAAACACAGATCCCGAAAGACAGGTCCTACACACAGCATACGATACGTTAATCGTCGTCTAGAACGCAGGCGTCGTATACGTACCTTTCTCGAATTTGTCGAATTCCGTATTAGCATAGCCTGCAGTATTGATATCAGAGCTTCCATAGAAAATATACGGATGTCTACAAGTACTTTTATGTAGTCTGTCTCTGATATTGAGACCTGAATATCAAAGTGAGATTTTTTCCCTCTACGTGGGGAAACAACTTGTCTGAAATTCAAAGAGGATATGCAGCTGGAAAATATCACCGTACTCCTCGTAAAACCTTGCCATAGGATATGCTATTGCAAGGTCGTGAGGCTTTGAAAATGTTTTGCGTCTGGGATTCATCATGACTTTCGCTTACCAGGATACGCGACTTGCGCGCTGTGGATTATGTCCAGAAGAACGTCAATTCCACCTGGCCAGCTATAAGACACGGTTCGTGGAAGCACTGCTCTGCGAGCCGTAGCACGCGCATGCAGAGCGCGTGTCCTTGTATGACGCTGTGCTAGAAATATCACCGGTGGAGCTGTCAGGGTGATGCAGAAAAATTGAATCCATCATGGTATGCCAGTGCCAAAAACTAGACAGCAAGCTCGTGCGATTAGGTACGTCACAATAGACGGGAGGAAGTTCGGGGGGTAAGATACTAGATACGCCAAGCCTGAAGGAACTTCGAGAGCCATTTTGGGCAGCGGACATGCGCTGCAGATGGACTTCTTATACTGAAGAAATCGACCGCGCTTCATTGTCATATGTAGACACATACCAGCCATAAGCCTAGGACAATGTTTCAGCAGGAAACTATCGTTCGCTCAAAAATCGGACTCACTTGTAAAGGCGCATCGAAAGAGCAAGCTCAAAAACATTAGACCCGATGTTATCACATGAGCTTGAATTATGAAGAACATGTTCCCTGCTAGACTCCGCGAGCGCACGACGCCAACCCGACAAACAGAGCCTAGTTGCTACTAGCAATACGAGACAATTGGATGGTAGGCGGGGATCGCCGCAAGGCGTGCAAAATGCCCCGTTCACATAGACACAAAAGACGTCTGTTCGTCACTAGTAAGTATTGAATGCAGAAGGAGTAAGGTCTCGGATAGCTTACAATGACAATAGTGGCTGCGAGCTCTCTACTCCTGAGGGAAGATGAAACATCATAAATATAGACTGAGCCACAGTAGTCACATGGAAGAAGCTAACATCCAGCCTAACTTCTCTGGCTCATGGCACTGCTGGCTGGCTGGCGCCTTTTCGTTAGCTGGTAATACAGATAAGGTAGGGGATGGAAACTCACCATGAGTTACTAAGTGATTAGGTTCGTCAAATACGACAATTCAACTACACTGTCAGCTTTTCCGCGCAACGTCTGTTCGCCATAGACCCTTTCCAGCTTCCGGGCCCTGCAGTAGAATATCAAAGAACCTCACTGGACCAGGTCACAATCATCTCACACCAAGACATGAGAATCCCGGGATTGGAAAATGAGCCACGTGCCTTAGCTGAAAGGGTGTTGGACAGCTAAGTATAAAACGTCAGTAGGAAATAATATAGAAGTACCGTTGGGCATGAGAAACAACTTTATCGTATGCAACATTCGCCAATTCTTCGGCCGCTACCCTGTCAATGTAGCCGTACGCCGTGTGTAGGGAGGGGCCGGGGAGAGCGATCAGTTTACCGGCGCATAAATGGATGAAGTTGATAAATCGAAGGCTCCGTCAATGGCCAGCTGCGAGCCAATACAGAGGATCGTAGCAGAAATAGGATCTGAAACGAGACCAAGGAGCCAGGGAAAAGGCACCTTGTCTGTAAGGTCTTGGAAAGCAACGAGAATCAAGCTTGCTGCCGATCGTTTCATTATTGTAGTATTCAGCAATTGATTTTAGCGCCTTACTTGAATTCGCACCATTCCCTGGGATGACCCGCGAGTTGCTACCCACTGGGAATTGAAGTTCATAGCCAACGGCAGTTATTATCAGAATTTCATTCTCAGTGGAAACAGTATCCTTGCGCCGAGAGACTAGGAATGTCACCCCTCTGCGACAGCAATATACTTGGCTCCATAGAGACTGCCAACTCGATGATCGATGACGCTGGATTTAAACCTCCAATGGATCTGTGTTTTCCTTCACATGCACATTCCTGCACACAACTGTACCTGCAAATGAGCGAGAGAAGCAAGAGCCCTTAGGGGGAGAGGGCAAGATAGAAGGTGCGCCGGTCGGCTAAAGGCAGTAACAAAGTCACGGAGCAGATCATAGTCAAGTCAAGGCCCTGCAAAACAGACCCAAGCAATCCAAGTACTACGCTCTCAGCAGGCTACCCACCAAGGCAAAACAGATCCATGAAGGTGTCTGGATCTGTGCTGGAGGGCTGGATAGCCAGCACATGGCGGGAGCTAGACCAGGAGTAAATTGACAAAATCAGCCTACCAATAAAGGCAGAACACCAGCACATCGGACGGCGAGGTATCTCGAGGCGTCCCAAATCCCACATTATCAGCAATACTGTACCAACTGCAGAAAGAGGTTCATATGCCGCAGACGTGCCCGGCCGCCCCCGCAAGGATCAGCGGAGAATGGTGGCACCCAGACGCCAGGAGACAAGGCCGTCGATAGAGTCTAACAAGTTCTCGAAAGTTGGGTACGATAACCGCTGCAGCAGAATGTCGATTGCAGATCCAAAAGACAGGTGGTGAAGATCGTGAATGATTAAATCAAGAGCGCGCTGGGAGTATATGAAAGGAACATGGGCTAGCGAAAAGGCTGGTCGAGGTCAACAGGTAAGGTCCATATTCTTATCAAGTGCACACTGTTTGCTCTCATTCCCGGATCCCGAACCATCTCGTATCGATAGTATCGAAATGAAATCAGTGATCGTCCAATTAACTCTGATCCTTCTCGTCGACAGCTGTTAGACATCAGCCCGGTCAAGCTCACCTTCAGTTGTAGTATTGTCTTTCTAAAGGCCGTTAGAGCATCCATCGACTCGGAGATGTCAATGAGACAGCGGTAGAGAGTCCTTCCCGGACCCTCGTTGACTCAGATAGGCTGCCTTAGATAATAAGCGAGGCCCGGGGTGTAATATGACAGGATGCACTCGACAATTTTCATGCTTCAAGTTCTCGACTTCATCCGTACTGACTCGGTGTTAGAATTTGTCATGATTTGTAAGGGCTATCAATATTAGCATCTGTGATGTGCATTTCACCATTCATGAACCACTAGGTCTACAACGAGGGTTCGGGCCCGCAGGTTGAAGAATAACCGGCGACAGCGTTTCGACACTGCACGTACAAAGCGCTTGTTCTGGCATAGGCAGCTCGACAAGGTGGAATTATCCCGGGATAATTACGCGAGGGAATACAGTGGAAAAGCACTACTTTATACAGCCAACCACCTCATTGTCCCTTCACTCGCTCGCGTAAGCTACCCCTACGATGTCACGAATTCCAAGCTTCCAGCACGAGTTGACCCCAAGGGGTCATGACCCCTGGTCAGTCGAAACGCATCTTGAAGTGTACGCTAATCCAGACCTTTTACCCCCACTTAATGCCCAGCCCACAGATTGGCGTTTGTACCCTGTACGGTGACACAGGCAGCAAGGGTACCTCTTATGACATGGTGGAACTCTCGTGACTCCCGTGATTCCAGTGACGCGCAAGGGCGTGGATGAAGATAGACGCTGATTGACCTCTGCGACATTTGGAAGATATATGGAAGTGTCACGTATTACCTCACGATCATAGAGAAGCCTTGATAGTGGGATACCGCAAACAAACTCTAGGTTCTGCATTTACATGTGTTCCCATCAGTAACAAAAATACATGTGCACATGTGGTCTGCACAACCCCATGCCCAAGCTCCTCAGAGGTCCGATACGCGCTTTATGTTTCGAAATACCATGAAACTGACCACGTTACATTAGCGCGACCTTCAGGAAACTGGCGCTGCCGATTGGCGGGGAAAGTCTCGTCCTAAACTCGGACAGCGATATCCACTAGCAGTGTCGGCGGCGGGTGTGCAGACGGCGACGGGAGGAGCTTTTGCAGGAAGTCTTACGCGAGAAATGCGCTTTTCGCATACGATACCATCACCACCCTCACTGTGAAGCCATGGTAGAAATCGAGTTTGGGGACGTAGTGGGGCGTGGAGGAAACCGCAGTCTCCATGCCTTCGTGGTGGCTTTTCTGCGCAGGACGCAAAGGGATGGGGTGCCGCCACCGAAAGGGATGCGGATCGGCTTTGGAAGGCCAGTGAATTTGGACGAATTCCAGCTGGAGACGACCCTGCGAGGGGAGCTTCAGACAACTGTGTGTGGGGAAAGTAAGTCCCAGACGGCGCAGTGTATCTGATATCGCGCCCGCCAAACATTGGTCTTGTGTGCAAGCGTCGGTATTAGCGTCCGCCCGACAAGGTGCTTTGTAGGACACACGCCCTGCCCCTAGTCGTATGCTGTGAACTCGATCATAGCAGCCGAGAACACGCGCAGAAGGGTGGCACAGTGGCCTTGCAGCGGGCTGCGCACTTCAATCTCATGGTATTATAGGCGAAAGGCACCGCTCCATGTGTCTGCATACAGACATAAACGCGTAAGGTTATCGTTATGAACGCTGAGCCAAAATAGTCAGAAAGGGAGGGCAGAGGTATGCATCCGCATGATTCTGGAAGTCAAGGTATGAGGCCTGGGGGATGCTCTTGACATTGTCCAGCGGGGCGATGACAGTTTTGGCCTGTGCAGCCGGTGCGCACATATGAATAAGCTCAGTAGGCACTGTTGTAATTCGAACATATATACTACGACGCGTGATGAAGTGGCCGAGATTTGCCTAGCAGAGATACGATAGGGCACACTTGCCAAGAGCGAAAGGCATACTAGAAAGGTTGGAAGCGAAGGAGGGATGATTATGGGGTAAGTAGGGAGACGCCAGTATGCATCGACAACTGGAGCTTCGGAACATGGCACTATGATCCGGGAGAGAGTGAAGATCTCTAAGACAGTATCTCGAGCTCGCCTCACAGCACCTAATCGATGTCCCTTCGTCAACTGGTCAAGCGGATGAGCCCACTGAAAACTCACAGAGGAATATGGCGATCAAGTTCATCAAAGTGGATAACACACTCGACCTCTCCATGTTATATTCTCACAGTATTTCATTCCCATCCAGGCTTTTGCGATGACAGGTCAGAGTGCCTTATTGCACCATGTCGTGACATCGCTGCACCTCAACAGAACAAACTACATGCCATTAAATTAAGCATGTTGGGAAATTGAGTGAGGACATTTGTTGGAATCCCAATGAGTATTCGGGGTAAGGGATGACCTAACACATACTACAGAGCTTGACAGGGACCAAACAGCAAAAGAACATACCTCCTTGTGACTTCTCGTCGGCTTGGGTGACTTGGATGAGTTGGGTGCGCCGAGATTGTAAGACCAGTCAAGAAAGTGGTCTATTTAGCGCCCTGCTTGCGGATGGCTGCCGTGAATACCAGTACGTACATTCCTACCATTGGTTGTATAAGTTGAGCACATGACCAGCCTCGGGATGGAGGGGAAATGCGCCGTATTGGGTGAAGCGTTGGGATGCTGGAGAAGTGAGAAGCGACTCGGAAGCACACAACCGCACTACCGCAGCACCCAAACAGCAGTTGCCCTGGACGCTTTGGCAAAATTCGCACTATTTCCCGCGGAAACCCGCGGGTGAAGACCTGTTGGACGGCTCGGATTTGCTAGGTAATGCAGCCCCATTGTCAAGCGGCGGTTGTCATGACCAGGGTGGTGGTGTCAGACGCTGGACGTAATAACAACAACACATCCAGCAAGGACCGCTTGGGCGTGGCCTCACAATCAATACGCCTCAAATGCTGGGCGCGCTGTGCCTTCATCTTGATAAGCCCGAATAGACTGACAGCATAGGCCTCCGCAAAGACGAAATAAGTAATAAAAAACACAATGATAGAACGGCATGGTTTGATCGCAATTTCTCATCTTCCAGAGAGAACAATGGGTGGTTCTGGCGTGAGGCAAATGCCAGAAAAGCACTCTCTCCGGACATCGCCTCCTGATCTAGCCTATGTGAACCGCGATCGCGGTCGGCAGACAGACTTCCCTTCGACAGCCGATACTTGATAGTTGATAGGGAAAAAAACGTAGAGGGTCGGAATCTGAAAGGAGTCGTGTTTTAAGTCGGGATCGCGAACGTATGCTTGTGGGCGATCCTTGAAAAACGACACTGTTAGTTGGGCTACGAGAGCTACCGGCACCACCTTCCACATTCCACGGCACTTGCTATCTGATGTCTTCCTTCAACCACACTGACACTCTTGAATCCATAGAGACTGCCAGCTCCGCGTTTAATGATGATTCCCACCTTTTGGCAGTGGTATGGGAGATCATTGCCATCTTGACAGGTGAACCTATCCCAGATATCAATACGGCGTCCTCGACAGGCTCCGGAAGTCTCCCAACCGCCGACAACATCGACGATCTGGGGGAGATAACACCCGCCGATGTCTTCGGCATGTCCTATTGCACGTAGTCATACCTGTGGGACCTCCGTACTGAGATCGGCGACATGAGCATGTCGGCCATCGACCAGTGGGAGTCAGGAGGGCCCACTAGTACAAGTGTTGATATCGTGCGTACCCAGCCTCTCTTCAAGTTCCAAAAATTAATTATCATGGTTCTACTTCATGATTTGATTGATGCTGTTGCCGCTCACCTCCACGATCGCTATCGACCTTCATCTGTCGGCAAGCAGGTGAGCCACCAGGAATTCCCTGGCGAGGCATCACCACCTGTCGTAGCATCGCCACCCGTGGCACCCGTTGCTACACAGGTTCTCGTGCGGCCCCGGATGGCTCAAGGTGTGTCCTCCAAAGTTATACCAGTCAATATTAGCTCACTTCCCAGCCATGCAGCATTGCCACTATCACCGATCAGAGTGGGCAACAGCTCACAAGCAAAGACCCCAGCATCACCCTCTAGCGCAGTGGATGACTGCCACAGAGGTTACAAGCGCAAGGCGGGCAGCATTGTGTACGAGAATGATACACAGGCTGACCTTGCCTACAAGCGAGCACGAGCAACTGATGCTCCCGAGGGCACAATAGAAGGTGGGCCGAATGAAGGCTGTATATTGCAGACTCACATAGCAAGCTACAGCAGAGGCCCTAAACCAAACCAAACCAACCAAATCCAAGGACTACATGCTCAGTGAACTGTGCACTGAACCTGACAGTAACCATGAAGGTGTCTGGGTTGGTGCTGAAGGGCCAAGCAACTGGGCAACCTACACAGGGTCAGAGCTGGACCAGGAGCAAGTCGAGCTACAGAACGGGCAAGACTCCGAACACCAACAGGAGCAGGAGGCCGGCACATTGGAAGACATGGTGGCATCTGGACACACTCCAAACCCACAATCCGAAAAATACTGCGCAGAATGCGATAAGTACTTCACGCGCAAGGCAGACCGGGACCGGCATTGCACCCAGTCCAAGAAACATGGTGGCAAGAAATCCATCTGCCCAGACTGCGGGGAAGAGATATACCGGGCAGATTCCTTAATGAGGCATCAGCGGATCTGTAGGGATGCTCTCGAAAGGATCGCGGCGGAGAGTGGTGACACCCAGATACTGTGAGACGACGCCGTCTCCTGCGCCCAGTATAGGCCATCGATGAAGGTGAGGGTTACCGTTGCTATCAAAAGCACTCCTGACCCATATTATATCAGTTCACATGTCCCTGGGCAGCTTCTCAGCTACGTGGTGCTCGCGCAACATCGATCTCATGGATCGATTTCTCTATCGACACTTGGGACACCCATCCAAGCATCCTGCTCGGATAGCATCAAGTCGCAGAGTCGGTGTCGAGCGACCACCCGAGTATGCCTCTAGTCTTCCTTCGTCGACAGCTGTCAGTCGCCAACCTGGAAAGACTCACATAGCGGTAGTGGTACCTCAAACATGACCATTGGGGCATTGACTGACTCGGGGATGTCGAGGCCTGTGAAAAGACGGGTAGATAAGGGAAGGCTTAATCGATGGATAACCTTATGTAAGCTTCGGAGGGCATGTATATTGTCTGATTCATCATACGGATGCTTTCGACCAGGTTCGGATTCTCGCCGTGCTATATGTGTACTCTGATTCGGTGTTAGGCTTTTACTTATCATATCCATAAGCATGGTTGAAACGACTCACAACCTTCGTCTGTCAATAATTGTTCCTCGTTCAGATCTTCACTTCATTATTACATATAGCATTGAAACGTGCCGTCTTGCATCCTGTATATAGATTGCATATGTACCAGGGCTCCCTGATAAGATATTTCGATACCACATGGTCTTGTGGTCAATATAGTGATCATGGTCATGAAACCTACTGCCCAAAGCTGCCGGCCTCTGTGATCTCGCAAAAAGGGATGAAAACCGGAAAGCGACAGAAAGTTTTGAGGGACACGGCACGGCAGGCTATCAACTACGTGCCTTGGCTGTAGCTTGACATATCTTGAAGAAGCTCCAATCCGATTACAGCCCCCACATAACGTCCTAGCGCACTTATTTATTTAGCTTGTACCTCGTAAGATGACGCGGATAGTGGGACAGCGCTGGGCATACAAAATAACAAAACTCTCATGATTTAATGACGAGCATTTGATATAGGTATCGACAGACCTTTGCGTGTCTACATAGAAGATGCACATATTTCCTCACGTCAGTAGAGAACACATATTACAAGGATGCCGAAAATCGATTGCAGGCCATGTATGCGTTTCCACAGTGATGAACGTCTAATATCTTCATAGCTGACGTTCAAGTTCTTCAGAAGTCCAGCACATGTTCCAGTGCAGCAAACGACTCATCCATAGGGCACAAACGAAGAGCTGCGAGGGCAACATCCAGACCAACCATGCCTACAAACGAGAGAAATCGCCGGTATTCATGGGGCATTAATTATGATAACAAAAGGTGCACCAGCTGAAGGTTGCATATAGCAGACTCACCAAGCAGGCTACAGCAGGGGCCATCAGCAACAGACCGAATACATCCAAGGGCTGTACGCTCAGCGAACCGCACGCTTAGCGAACTGCGCACTGAACCAGACAGCAACCATGAAGGCATCTGTGGGCTGAAGGGCTAGATGGCCGGGTGACCTACACAGGGCAGGAGCTAGATCAAGATCGAGTCGACAGCCCAGCCTATCGGAACTAGTACTGGCAAGAAGCCAGCACATCAGCAGGTGAGGCGTCTAGAGGAATCACAATCCCGCAACTAGTCCCATACGGCATTAAGGACAACTGTAGCCCATGGCGGCGAGGGATCACCTGCCCGGCCTGCGGGGGCGAACTCTTCTGGGAAGGTGACTTCGAAGAGGTATACGAGAACTTGTGTGGCCGCTCTTGCAAGAACAATTAGAGAACAGTGGCATCCAGATGACACAACTCGAAGCCGCTGACAGGGCCCAACCAAGGCTCCGAGATCAGATGTAGCAGAGGCGGTCAGTTGCAGAATCAATGCAGATCTACCATGACGAAGGTGAAAGACGCGGCCGTGACTCAGGCTAGGGAGAGAGGTTTCGAGGTCGACTTGATTGAGTCAGATTCTCCTCGAGCGATAGTATCGAGTCGGAGGGGTGATTGGAGTTGTCCGAGTGCGCCTCTGGCCTTTGGCTTTCCTCGTGTCGACAACTAGCTTGGTGAACGGCAAAACTATCTGATTGCATAGGATGGCTAAATCGACGCGATAAGCTGACTCAGGCTGACTCAGCCTTATCTTTTCGGAGAGGTGGGCCGTCTTAACTAGCCGACCCATGACAGGCCTGAAAAGAGCCCTTGCATGCTAAACAAGTTTCATGCTGTAACTCATCTGGTGACGTAGAGAGTGACAGCAGTTTCGGGGATATGACATGGTGAAACTCCCGTGATTCAACACATGCATCTAATCACGAGAGATATTCTTACGATTATATGGCCATCACATGAAAGTTGATAACAGGACGTCGCAAACAAACTCCAGGCCATGTATGCGTTTCCATTAGTGCCGAACGTCCAAAAATACAGATGACGACATGCAGTCTACACAACCCCGTGCCCGAATTCCTCAAAGTTCTAATACGCGCTTCATGCTTTGCCACACCGCAAAGCTGACTGCGTTCATCGGTACGACCTTCAGGAATCCGATGCTGAGGCCCACATAGAACCCGCGCCAGCCGCCGCGCATCCACACCGTCTGTACCGTCTCGCCCCAGCGCAGCCACCGGTCAGGCTGTGTGAGCCCGCCGACCTGCATGCGCCGACGCACGATCTCGAACGGATACGACGTGGTCTGTGCCAATGCGCCTGCGAGCGCGCCGATGGCAAGGTCCGCGAGCGGCGTCGGCGGCGCGTGCGCAGACGGTGGAGGGAGGAGCTTCGCGCGTAGGAAGCCCCACGTTAGGAACGCGGTTCCCGCGTACGGCACCATCCCCGCCATGCTCACAGTGAAGCCACGATAAAATTTGAGTACGGGGACGTAGTGGAAGAGCTGCTTCGTCGCGGGCGTGGAGGAAAGCGTGGACACTGCGCCCTCGTGATAGATTTGCTGCGCAGAGCGCAAGAAGGATGGGCGGGCAGCTGTCGCGGAGGATGCGGATCGGGTTTGGAAGGCCATGCGCACGCGGATGAGTTCCAGCGGGTATGTGAAAAAGACAGAGATAGACCCTGCAGGGGGTGCATCAGATAGGTATCGGTCAGTGGGGCGCAGACGGTGAGCGTACCTGAAATCGCGCCTGCTGCAAAGCGCCGGAAGTTGGTCTCGTGTGCACGTGTTGGCATCAAGGTCTGGCGTCGATAAGCGTCCGACCCAGATGGTGCGGTGAGAGACTTACGTCGTGCACCTGGTCGTATGCCATAAACTTGATAGCGGCGTATGGAAACACGCGCAGGAGGGTGGCGGAGTGTCCCTGTAGCAGGCCGCGCACTCCGGTCTCCTGGTATATCTGTGATCCAGCACGGAAAGCACCACTCCATGTACCTGGGTACAGGACACGCGCAAACGTGCGAGATTATCTTTGTGAGCACTGATGTAAAACTGCCAGGAATGGTGGATGGAGGCACGCACCGGCGTACTTCTGGAAGTCTGGGTTCGAGGCCTGAAAGAGGATCTTGACTCTATCCAGCGGGGCGACGACGGTTTTGGCCTGAGCACCCAGCGCGCACAGATAACAAATGAGCTCGGTAGGCTAGGCTGCAATTCAAGCACACGTACGACACATCCAGCAACACCTCCGGCGATGCCTGAGCGGATGAAGTGGTCGAGATTCTGAGGGCGCCGCTTGGTAGAGGCATCTGGACTCATTCGAGACGACACACACTCGGGGTGCTATAGCATACGCGCGTCTTGGAGGAGAAGCAGACGAAGAAAAGGTTGGGAAGAGAGGTGAGAAAGTAGAGCAGTGAGCCGTCACTAAGCTCCGATGGGACCTCGGACCTCGGACCTCGGCTGACGGCTTCCTCTCCGCCGCTCGTGCTTCCCTTACAACACCGTCTGCTCACATCCACCACCTAGCATACACGGACCTCTAACTCGTCGACCTCACCATGGCCACCAAAGCAAAATCCGACGTCAAAGTGCTGAAAGGACAAGAAGGTCCAGTAACATCGCGCTCTACATATGATACTTTTGTCACATGATATTGATCTCCGACAGCTGAAGATAGAGTGCATGAGTATATCAAGCGCGTACGTTACACAGTTGTGCCGCTCAGGCTCCTTTTTACATGCCTCCGCATACATCTAGATGAATCGGCCGTTTGGCGCCGTCGACGTTTCTGCGAATCTGAAGGGCGTCGTCCCGAAAACTGCAACCCAGAAGATCCTCCTGACGCTCGCTGAGAAAGGACAGGTATCCCAGAAAGTCTATGGTGGGGACTTCGATTCATCATCAACTGTCGCCTCGCCAGCATATATGTTACCTCTTGACGCGGTTATGTGGATCAGGAAAGACGACGTTCTTCGTTGCCAACCAGAACAACATCGATGCGATGCCAGACGACAAGATTTCTGCTCTGGAAAGCGAGATCAAGGAATTGGAGGAGGATAACAAGGCCCTCGCAGCTGATGTTAGGTCCGCGACCGCAGGTATACTCGAGGCACTTACGCTATCGCTGTGTCGAACTACGATCTTAGATTGTCGATCTTTGCGCAGAGCTGGCGAAGCTGAAAAGCACGCCGACAGACTCGGAACTAGCCTCTCGGATAGCGGAGGCAGAGGAAACAGTGAGCCTTACTTTCTGTAGGCTCCGATTTCTCAGAGGTTGCGGTTCAAAATGCGTGCTATTTTAGGTCTTGATAATGGAGGCACACCTTGGGCCACTGCGTTCGGGCACTCCTCTCGTTTCGGCTGCGGAGCTGGAGCAGCTCGACGCAGATTGGACTAAATGGCGTGCTGAATGGGTAAGAAGAAAGAAGGTGTTCCTGACGTACGTGCTATCACCAGCTTTCCATCGTCCTCGACCTTTTCTTGTTTCGAGACCGATTCTATGTTTTGCGCTGACGATGCTGGCTGGCGTTGATGTTATTTGGTCGTCTTGATCTAGATTCTGGGGACTGGCCACGGACAGTCTGACTCCACAAGACGCGAAAGAGCTCGTGGATGACCTTGGTATCGAATACGATTCCGCGGAGCACGTGGCGCTCGAACATGGTCCTCTGTGCAATGCTGCTCTCACCGTGAAGCGAAAGTGACGACATGCTCGGGTCTTTCTGCTGTTCTACCTTTCTCCGTTCCTGAAGCCGTGGTTTTTCGCTGTGGACCGTGCTTGTTGACTACCGCTAGCTTTGTTCTGACGCTCACTATGCTTTGGACGACTTGTTTGCGGAGCAGGAGATATGATGAAGTACAAATGTAGCCACATGGCTTTTATATTGGGGCTCGATTCAATGTTGAAGTCTTCTGTGTGATCGAAAGGGAACAGCGAAGACCCCCGGGATTAAATACTGTGAAAGGATATCCGTGCGATTATGGTTCCTGAGCCACATGCCCGAGTAAAGTGACACTCAGTATACCGATGCAGCAACCTGTCGGATGTGTTACCCCGCGAAGTGAGCTAGATGCGCCGACTGGCATTCGTAATGTTTATTTCAGCGATTACAAAGCGTCCTATCTGATCCGAAAGTAAACTGTACTGGGGGTTGCTAGGTGGTTGCTGTGTTACATCGGGAACGTTCGTGCCGGTCGTGTTGCGTTTTCGGTTGGATTTATCCCACGTTGGCAGTGGATGCAGGACGTACTGACATGTCAGCCTATCAAGCAAACGTGCTTAGTCGTCGAGCACCATCAAGTCTACATCCGCTGCTGACCTTGATATAGATCTTCTCGATCCATTCCATCTGCTTAATGGAGTCATTCGTAGGAGGCCACACCTGTGGAGTACGCCCGCGGACCTGGTCGACAAAGGCTTCAAGTTGATGGCGATATCTGTGTAGGTCGTATAGTATCGCATCAACTCTACAGCTGCACCGAAAGAGAACAAATTATCGACGTGGAATGGAGCTTACGATGACCACCAGTCTTCTCCATGTCCGTCTGAGCGTTTGTAAACCTTTTCTACTCTCGCCTTTCCTCCTCGCGGAAGAATTTCGATGCTGTGATAAAGATGTGGTACTACGAACTGTGAAAATTTGATTTCACCGCCCTCGAGCTTGATATTTACACTAATTTTCCAGGTCTGTGGCAGGAGACCCAAGGGTCCCCTACCTGGCACGTGGAAATCAACAAATGTCTCGGCGGAAATTGACGCAGGAAAAGAAAATAAGGCGTGCATAGCGCGGTCGATTCGCTCGGGATCCGAAGAATGTTTGACGGAAGTCGCCTTTGTGACTTCAAGAGGATCGGAGGATGTGAAGTATCGTATGGCGGAAAGAGGATAAACTAGAGGACAACATAAGTGGGTGAAATATCTGACAAGACCAAAGGTACTGACCACCCAGGTCCATCGTGGCTCCACCTCCGAGATCATAAGAAAATCGAACATCGTCCTTGACAAAGAAAAGTGACTTTAGTAGAGCCGGTACGGTGAACTCTGCTGTGATGCTCTTGATATTTCCGAATTCCTTGCTATCGATGATTTGTTTGAACCGTTGAGCTGCAGGATGGAATCTAATTAAAATTTACAGGGTACTTTATGTCACGGCAAGAACAGAATCAAATGAGGTGTCACTCACATATAATGGATGGCCTCAAGAAGCACAAGCCCCTTTTGCTCCGCAAATGTGATCATTTCACGCGCCTCTGCGGCAGTATCGGCGATAGGTTTTTCGACTAAGACGTGCTTTCCTGCCTTGAGGGCACGCATCGTCCACTCATAATGCAGAGCATTGGGCAGCTAGTAGGATGGGGATAAGAGAGAACAAGATATGTAGAAGAACGAGATGCACGCACAGGGTTATAGATAATGTCAATCTCGGGGTCATCAACGAGTTCTATGCACAGTTATTGTCTGAAACATGGAAGCTCCAGATAAATCACTAACTCTGGTAGCAACCTTCACCCGAGTAAACCTTCGGAATCTGGTGGGTTTTAGCATATTGAGTGGCTTTAGCACTATCTCTGGATGCGACTGCTGTGATGACGACATCTGGATGACTCCTGGCGGGCAGTATGAGCGCGTCGGGCCCAATTCGTGCGGCCCCGAGGATTCCAAACCTCAGAGCATCGGCATTTTTTTCAGCTCTCGGTGGGTTTTTAAGCTTCGCAAGTAAGATTTGTGTTTTTCCTGCAGACAGATGTGTGTACTACTCACTGTGCGCAGACGTTGGAAGAGTCCGAGAAAGCTCGCCATTGTGACGGGAATGAGACAGCTTGTTTCAACTTCTAAAGAGGTGTGTCAGATTTGGAGATGGTAGCACCCAAGTGGGTTCGCGTGCGACCCTGCAGCAACGCCGCAACGGGCTTCCAAACCGGGAGCAGAAGCTATCACATCAACCCACTCTCAATGCCGGCCTGACCTGAAAGTTCCACTCTGCCTATATATTTTTTTGGCCGCAGGCTTTCCTCTTAACAGCTTGCAGGTTACAGACTAGTACTGTAAAACGTGAGACAGACCCACAAATCTTTGGGATTCGATAACAGAGCGCTACTCCGTCGTTGTGGCGATCGCTGCGGAGTTGCACGCTAGGCAGCACAGGACGGTATGAGATTTCAAATGCTCTCAGAGTCTTGTCACGACTTACGGGCGAACACCATACAGTGTATATTCTGCTTAAGCTAGATGCTGTTAACTCCGGCGACCTTGTTTCGACGTAAATGACTAAATGAGTCCTGTTTGAGAATGGCATCGCAGGAATGAAACGATATCGAGCACAGAGTGCTTTCCAGCGCAGGTCCCAGAAGGAATTTTAAAAAAGTAGTTTCAGGGTTTTTCTGAGCGGTGCGGTGGTGGTCTCATCGATTTCAAATGGCCAACTATCACAACGGAAGGTACTGAAGGCATGACGTTGCAAAGTGCGGTGAGGTGTATCTCGCCTATGTACACCTAAGAAGTCACTTGAGGCGCCTCGATGAAAATCAGATCTGAAACAAAATAATAAACTAGATTAAACGGGGGTCTGGGAATGCAACACTAGAGCACGTCCTTTGTCGGACGTTGTATAGGAACAATAGTATATTGCATCCACGGCAGCCGTGGCGCCCTCCTAAGCAGAAGCAAAGATCAGGAAGCAATGCGAAATCGGAATAAAACGGTGTGTCCATGAGGTAGGCTAGACTGGACTACGACATCGAAATTCGAACTCGAACGAAGCGCGGCAGGTGGAAGCCTATTAGGAGTGCTCCTGAGGGTGGGCAAAATAAAATTTGGACTACATTGCATCCCTTCCGAGTCATGATGCCAGCTTCCTAGCACACAATACATTACCCGTGGTATTCCGATCACTATCATCTGATTGGATAGTAGTGCCATTACAGGGCCAATGTGGCCTATTCAGAAGAGGAGAGATGATCCGCAAACGCCGAATACCAGCAGTAGCGCCGTACGGAGGAGAGTGAAAGCCCGCAAGTCTCTCAATGTTGAGAATAGGACTGCACCCACTGTAGGCCAAGCCCGAACAAAAAAGAATAAGATCTAAGTGCAATGATGAACCGGTATGCACTTTCATCCATGAACAGACAGGACAACCAGCTGAGTAATCAGGGCAGACCAACCAGAAGGTATGCACAAGATGGGGCAACGAATACAGTCCATGCACCCTAGTACGACTTCTGGGACAATGATGTACTACAACGGTAGACCCTGCGGGAATCCATTGATCTGAAGAGACTGGCAATTAGCAATTACACCAAGCATTGGAGAAGTGTAAACTGCGTTACCACTAGCAGGATGGAGTGTTAACGAGAAGCGCGACCGGTTGCAAGCCGCCGAAGACGACACTGGTTAAGGAGAGGGAATAGCAAGTAAGTTTGACATAGCTTGGGTCTCAGCGAAGAGGAAACGAGCAGCGCGCTGACTGCGTCCTTCTCTTACCATCCTGTTTACCTCCGCAGTCATCGCAGAACTGAATGAGTGGATACCCCATTCGTACGGTCTTGGATTTAATATATGTCTTGTCCTGTGGCGGAATACCAAGTCACTTTGAACATGAAGCACTGCGGTCACAAGCCACGACGACGCTGGTGCAGGAAAGGGAGGAGCAGGTAAGTCGGATATGGTTTGGGTCTTGGTGAAGGGGAAAGAAACAGGGCGAACGTCCCAACTGTGAGATCTTGATTTTTGTCTGTCTTCTGTAACATCAGCAAATTTCCTGATGAGAGAAACCCATCGGGAGATGAGTTCGGACATCTACCAGAAAGATCGTAAGCAGAGTCAGCAGACGCTTGTGCTGTATCATCGATGAAGCTCGATGACGATTCGCCAGCATCCGCGAACCGGAGAAAGACTCTTATGTAAGCTAGTCGTGTTCGCTTTTTCTTGTCCAATAACCATCTGGCATTGACAACTCCCGCTGAACAGACGAATAGGATGGTTAGATCTTTATTTCTTGTCTATTAAGACGGCAAGTGGACATAATGAAGCCAGTGTTGCTTGACGTCGACTTCGTGTGTTTACAGTGTCTCAGTCGAGGACAGGAAATACTGCAGCGAGTGAGTGCTTGCATCGTGGAGTCTGCTCTTGGCCATCCGCAGCAGCTCGTTCCACTTGGGTCCGTATTCCTTCATGACACTGTCGACCGTAGTTCAGGTCACTTGTATTAGCTTAGCTGATAAATCTACTGCGATTCTTCATATGGAGTAGCTTATCTCGTAAGTCAGCACCTTCTATAGCTCAGATGCCGAAGATTAATTATGACGTGTCAGTTTGTCAGTTCTGTGACAGGAGGATCAAGATTGACAACCACTCGGCGGTAGCGTGATCCACTATGGCCGGTATGAAAGCGTCCCCAGGACCGCAGCATACATTTGGTCCTGAAGACCTCATGGGGGATCGTAGATGAGTCGCTCTATCGAATATCGGCATGTATCTGCAAGCAGAGGCGGACGCAAATCGATCGTGGCAGCCGAAGTCCGATCCGCTGATCGCGATAGCGTGAGATACGCGATATTAATATCGACAACCGGCAAATCGGCGATGGGAACTTGCAGCATCAAGTCGTAGCAGAAAGGAGAGCGTATCACCTCCTTTGGTCACTCCATTAGAGTTGGTACTACTAGTGAGCCTAAACTGACGAGCTTCCAGCCTGAGATCATATCAGAGTAAATTCGAACAATTCCCCCGCCGGCAAACAAAGCAGGATTCTCGCATGGTATTATAATAGGCACTCACGGTCAGAGAGGACAACCAGTGACAGCGATGTCGTGCCAGTGACCAAATTACTACTCTCAAATATAAGGTCTTTCTGCAGTTTATTGATAGTGTCATTGAAATATGCAATGGTAGGGAGGCTCGAGTCAAATGCCCAGCTAGTGGATGGCAGTATGCAACGTGCTGCCGGTGTTAATAGGGAATTTTCCATTATCCCATCAGGGACATCACAGATCTTGTCCATATCAACTCGACCTTGTCGTGCAATCGTGCCCCTCTCGATCTCGCTTCCTGCCTTACTTTCAGCACACGAATTTCTGTCCTCATGATATATTACCTGCAACTTCCAGATGCCTCCGTGTCCGAGTACTCGAGCTCTTCGCATAGATTTCCAAGTGCGATGGGACTGCACGATTTGTCGACGTTGAAGATCGTCGGAAAATGATCATCGGCGAGGTGGTACCGAGGGGAATTCTATATGGTGCGTGCGCGGTGCTCCTCCAGAATGGCTAGCCTTGCGCTCCATGGACCGCTGATCGGTTGATATATTACCTGTAGCCGACGGGTGCCGGCGTTTCTGAGTCCTCGAACACTCTGGACGATTCCCTTGATCACTGTAGCTGAGTCTGTGTGGTGGGTCTTTTAGTCCATGATCTCTCAACTGCAATGAGAACTGTTATTGCAGATGTTTTTTAGAAAGCATTCTATATGGTGTGTATACTGTGCTCCTCCAGGATGGTACACCTTGAATGTCACACTCTGCAGGTTTTTCAGGCTTCATGTATGGCCTGACAAGTTTCAATCTGATCTTCCGCTGCCAGCCTTCACATGGTATACGTTACCACACCATCCTTATTGCCACATCTCTCTTCCTTATCAGCACAGTGGTGAGTCCAGAATATTGTACAATTCACCATATAGTATATTGACCACCTCCCACCAGCATGTCACCAACAACATCTGCTGTCTGATTGGTGGTTTTGTGAAAGATATCACATTTCCAGGAGGACCAGATGCATGGCTCGGGAATGCCTTGCATTGGTCATATATGACCAGGATCATGCTGCTTGGTGCACAGGCAGTCCTTGGGGACGTAGTAGTGGTGAGCCTTGCCCATTAATCTCAAATTGTTGTAAAGCATATGCTGATTGGCAACATGTCTCCAAGATATGCCACTGCGAGCAGTGCCTGTGCTATGAGCCCACTGGAATTCACAAACCTAGGACGCCATACGGACTACAAACTGGAAATGACAACGTTTGCGGTTCACGATACAGTTGCTGACCTTGATGACCAGAAAAAGTGTGCAGTGGAAGACTCAGTCTCTCCACTTAAAGCTGAGAGGCGGCAGGTGTCATTTTTGCCCTTGGCACCCACAGGCTGTCAGGAAGTATAAGGTATGTGAAGCAGATTAATGATGAGTCACCTGGAAACTGAAGTTTTGTATCCATGTAGGCAAGGCCTTCAGCCCAGTCTATAATAATGCTGGGTGCAGGTACCGCTCTAGATGTGGAGGCAGATGCACTGGAGTTTGAAGTTGGACTTGCTGCGCTGCCGTTGTACAGACATTGTCCAACTACTAATAAATGCACCAGATTCCTGGATGCCTAGATGGTCATGAAATACAAACAGTTATTGTCTTATATGCTGGCCATTCGAAAACCAAGAGATTATCACTATATAGCTCAGAACAAGCCTGAAATTATATTTATTTACTATACTGCGTATGAAGTCTTTGAAGAAGACTTAGACTACCAGGGCACCGTTAATGACCAGTGTGGATATGTCCTGACACGGCAAGCGGCGCCGACTCCGACATAAGCAAGAGCAAAGTTTTCTCAGACTTTTCATGCTCCATGTATGCTATGCCATATAACGATGAGCTCGCGAGCCAGTCCACTTGCTTTGTCTGGATGTCATCAATCTGAACTCGACGTCCGCTCCGCGTGGAGCAGTGGCACCATCTACACGGGTGCGACGTCCCACCTTCGGTCAGTACGCCAAGCATACGACTAGTAGTGCAGAATTAGCAGACGGAAGACGGTCAGTTTGCTGCTGCCCGATGGCCCGACTAGGACGTTCCAACAAGCTCAGTCTCCCCGTTGGCGTGTGTAAGTTCAGAGAGCGGACTATCTGGCGCAAGAGATGGCATGCGAAGGGACATTGTTAACGGTGATTGATCTACTATATGGGGCCAGTAGCAGCGCGCCGATAGGGAGACTGTTCATCAGACGGCGTGAGAACGCAGTGTGACGCACCTCGGGCGACATGAATCACGCATGCAGGTCGTAGAGCATCGTCCATATCGAGAAGGCTCCGGCGTATCTCTCAGTAGATCAAGCTGAGGAAGTCGGGTGGGAGGGACAGCTGGAATACGAGCTGCTCCACCATGATGGGTTCACTGATTGTCGTCGCACCTAGTGGTGACGCGACGTAGTCTCCCAGAGGCAGAGTAGACATGTACAACACATGCTTCAAGATCACCGTGGAGTATCGAGCGCGGCGCCAAAGGCAGGAGATGGGTCGCTGACAGCTTCATCACCAATAACGGCGCCCTGGCAGTCCGAGTCTTCTTCAGAGACCTCATACGAGGTATAGTAAATATAAATATAATTTTTGGGCTGATTCCGAGACGTATAGTGATGGTCTTTTGGGCTTCAAATGGTCAGTAGTCACAATGGAAGTACTGACGGCAGAACGTTACAAGGTACGGCAAGGTATCTTGCCCGACGTACATCCAAGGAGTCACGAGATGGTCTTGACTAAAGTCCAAGCGATCAATTAGATTGATCAGAAGCTGGGAATACAGCGCTAGAACACGCCCTTTGTTGGACGTTGCATAGGAACGTCCTGCAGAAACAGCTAGGATCGAGTCAAAGTTCTCGTGATTGCGATTGTCGAACCGCTTGAGGATGAATGATGGGTGTGTAATGCCCCAATCCAAGAACAGAAACGAGGCGTAATACGGAGTCTGTTGGCTGCAAGGTCTAAGGGCTTACCTGAACGTTGATACCCAGTCGTGCCGATGAGGCTGATGAAAAGCTGAGGCCTTCTGCAGAGTCGATCGGACGCATACAATGGTACCCTCGTTCGGTAGAAGACCGTTCCATCACGCCACCAGGAAAATCCAAGTGCTTAGAGCTATTACAGGTCCAATGTGGCCAGTGCGGAAGTGGAGACATGATATACAATCACCAGATAACAGCGGTAGGGCGATGCACAGGAGAGTAAGAGCCAGCACGCATATCAACACCGGGAACGGTGTTAACACTGCACTTTCTGCAGGAAAGGCCCAGAAAAATAGGCCTGAGGTCCAAGTCCAACGATCAGAGCATTTTGACTACTTCCGCCAAAGAACATCTGGACAGGACTTCCATCTACCTATTTTGGGCATACAAGACGGCAAGCAAACACGAGATGGAGCAACACATGCAATCCGCACAACTAGATATGACTTACATGGCATGACTGCAGACCCTGCAGGCATCGGCTGGATCGAAGAAACAGTGGCAATAATATCTGGTGTGCAGGGGGTGGGAGATACAATCACCACTGCAGGATGGAGTAACGACAGAAAGCGCGGTAGATTGCAAGCAGAAGAAGAAATTGGTGAAAGAATAGGTGAATTCAATACAATTCTGGATCCCGGTGGAGGGGAAGGGAGCGGCGCACTGACCGTGTCCTTCGCTAAGTCGATAGACTCTCCAATTTATCCTCTTTCAGTCGTTTAAAGAATCTCTGTTGCAAGGACTGCGTTGTAGAACTGAGCAAGCTGACTTCTCATCTGTACAACCTCGGTCAGTTTGGATATTGGTCAGAAAGATTGTAAGCAGAGTCAGCAGGTGCCTGCAATGGAACTTGATGAAGCTGGCTGACGATCCGTCAGCGTGAAGTTGAGAATGTCTCTTATGTAAGCTACTCGTTCTTTGACGCCCTGTCCTAAAACCTCCCACTGAACAAGTGGTCACTGATGAATAATGGTAATTGAAGCTGGTGCATTCGACGGCAACGTTTGCAGTATCTTGGGCATCGAAGGATAGGAAAGATTGCAGTAGGTGCTTGCAAGCCTGCCCTGGCCCGGCTATCTGCGGCAGCCTGTTCTACCGGGGTCCGCATTCCATCTTTGCATTTTATAGGTCACCTGTATTAGTCTAACTGAGAAATCCAGCGCGAAAAATCTTATGTGGGTCTCTCAAGATCCAAAGATAGGCCTTGTCGGACTTGTCAGCCTGTCAGGTTCCGTGACATCGTCCATCAGTCCGAAGTCGTAGGGGCAAGCTCTGAGCGCTGAGGACTGAGAAGGTATCGAAGCGCTGTAATATAACTCAGCCAAGCAGCGCCATAGGATCCAGCCCAAATCCCATCATCGATGTCGGCCGAAATGACAGATAGGGTAGTCAGCACCAGTCACGGCGCTGCCTGTCTGCCAGGTTTGGTGGTGATGCAACACTCAACATGCGCGTCTGAGGGCGTATAAAGTCATCCGCTCATCACGCCCACGCTCTACACACCACTTTGCCCGAGGTCAGCGCTCGACCACTCACTCCAGAAGTCTTATCATATTCCGCTCTATCGACATGGTCCAAAGCACTGCGAGGCTCGGCGGTTCTGCATCCCATGTTGTGGTTGCGAAGGCCGGCGTAAGTCGCGCCGTGTTCTGCCGTCTTCGATGAGCTGCTTACGTCTCACTGCTCTGTAGCATGGGTTGATGAAAATGACGTCTGTTGACTTTCCGCAATCTTCAGTCATATCCGCGTGCTGACGGCGTCAGGGTACAGATGGAATCCTACTCCGGTGGCAGACGAGGACGCCTTTGCTGCGATTAAAGCAGGGATCGACAGCCTGCCTCCTGACACGAAGATGCTGCTGAATAGCGGTCAGTCGACGCGCATGGGGACTAACCGCGGTGTATACTCACCATAATGTGCGGTATGATCTTAGCCGAATTCTATGGCCTTAACCCCATCACTGCAAACCTAGAGCTTCTTGCGCGTTTCTTTGAGAAGTACCCCCAGTACACAGACAAGGTTTTCCTTACAGTAAAGGTATGCAAACGCCCTCGCAACCTCGCGTCCTGTGTTCTAGACGAGAGTTACAGGGAGGAGGGAAAGGGGACACCTTAGTGCCCGACGGATCGTACGTCCCACACCGCTCATTCTCCTAAACAATACAATATCGGATGCAATTGCCCTGTCCGCAGTCCGGAGAATCTGAAGCGCAGCGTCGATCGCATCCTCGACAAGCTCCGCGGCACTAAGCGACTAGACCTGTTTCAGTGTGCGCGCCAAGAACCGAACCACACCGTCGAGCAGACCATGCAGACCCTCGCCAGTTTCGTCGCAAAGGGCAAGTTCGACCACATTGGTCTGTCGACGGTCGGTGCTGAAACTGTACGGCGCGCGAACAAGGTCGTAATAGCGCTCAGTCGGATCATCTTAATCAATAGCTCCATTACTGACTTTTTGGCAGGTCTACCCAATCGCTTTGGTAGAAAACGAAGTCAGCCTTTGCTCCTATTTCCCTGAGACCAGAGACGGTACGTTGCTGTTTTATTTGCTTCGAATAAATGGAAATAAAATTCTCATGGATGCCTTTAGTCATTTCTACTTGCAAAGAGCTTGGCATCGCCGTGCTTGCGTACTGGTCAGTATTTTAAATCTTTTGTATTCATTACACTCTATCCTCATCTGCCCTAGTCCGCTTGGCTCAGGTTTTCTCGCAGGGAAGGCCGCACTAGAGGGGCATTCGCGCAGGTACCTTTCACGCTTCCAGGAAGAGGTAAGCGCACATATTTCAGACTCATAGGTCTTCTTTTTCAGCGTTGATCATCATCCTTGCAAAATATCAAGGCAAACCTCGCCATTATCGAGGCACTTAAAGACATAGCAAAAAGAAAAGGCATCACGCCTGCACAACTCGCCATCGCGTGGGTGAGTTCGCTTGGTCCGCATGTCATACCCATCCCGGGCTCCTCGTACGTGATACACCTTTAACACACCTACTTTCTGGGACTTATTTACCATGGCCATGGCCCGTAGGAATGCATCCCGTACGCTGGAGAACCTGGCAGGGGTCGACATCAAGCTGTCGCAGGGAGAGCTCAGGGAGATCGACAAAGTGTTCGGTGGTAGCGTGATTCAAGGCGGAAGGTAGGGAAACATCCCCAGTAGGGTTCCTGAAGACCTTGTGGAGAATTGAAAATGAGTTGTACCATTAAATATTATCATATCTCCCAGTGGATGGGACATTAGTAAAGATATGAGGTGTTCCCACATCTTGAGGAATCTCGCGAACGTAGGAACGTCACAAACATCACCCTGTTCCAGACATAGCATCGCGAATACCCACGTATACTCGTGTATGCTCGCATACAAGTTCGCATACGCTCGCTCCTACCATCCCATGACAACCGTAGTCGGATGGACTGAGACAGACACAAATCGATCGTGCCAGCCGAAGTTCGATCCGCTGATCGCGATGGCATGCGATAAGCAATATCAATATTGACAACTGGGAGATCGGCAGATCGGCAGCGGGAACTTGCAGCCAGCAAGCAGAAAGGGAGAGCTCATCTCCTTTGGTCACTCTATTAGAGTTGGTACTACTAGTGAGCCTAAATAGACAAGCTTCCAGCCTGAGATCATAGGAAAGCGAATTCGAACAGTTCCTCCGCTGGCAAACAAGGCAAGACTCTCGCATAGTACTATAGGCACTTGTGATCGGAGAGAGCGGTGTCGTGCCAGTGGTCAAATTATTATTCACGAATACAAGATTTTTCTGCAGTTTATTGATAGTGTTGTTAAACCATGTGAAGGGGAGGCTTGAGTCGAATGCTCAGCTAATGGATGGCAGTTTGCAACATGCCGCCGGTGTTAATAGAGAATTTTCCATTGTCCCATCAGGGACATCACAGATCTTGTCTATATCAAGTTGACCTTGTTCGCATCGTCGTGGCCCTCGCAACTCGTTTCTTGCCTTGTAATACACGGACTGCTGTCCTCATTGGTATATTATTTGCAGCTGCCAGATGCCTCTGTGTTGGAGCAATCGAGCTCTTTGCATAGATTTCCATGTGCAATGGTACTGCATGATTTGTCAATATCAATGACCATTGTTGGATGGCAATCATTGCATGGTAGAGGGTACTCTACTATATATGGTGCATAACTGACACCCTTCTGGATGGTGTGAGAGAATATGAGAATATACGAGCATGGCGCGTGCGCGTGCTCCGAGTTTAAGCAAAGTGCGCTAGACGGACAGTTCGTCTCAGCGTCGCACTAGACAGCAGACAACTATGAATATATTCACCTAGACGGACAGTTCATCTAGGCAACAGTAAGTCAGACAAGAAGAATAGACAAGTAAGCTATCAGAGAGGCTCACCTCAGCATCACACTAGACAGCAGACAACTGAGGTGGGTGGGCTCTCACTTGTTGGAATGTGCAAGCACGCACTTGGCCAAACACACTCGTATACCCTATTTCGTTTGTTACACTCAGTTTCCTCTTTTTTTTCGTTTCATTGTCCTTTTTTGTTACTTCCATCTTTTCATTCCCTTATATGGCAACTTGGCAGGCACCAAGATGCACACCATCTATCATTGTCCTGCCACTCCAAATATCATATTTTCTGCCCCTGAACTGTATAGTTCCAAGCCACACAAATATACCTACTGTCATATGATACCAGAGCTCCTTTCCCTCAGTCTCTATGTGTCTTCTTGAGGCTGAGGTGAGAAGTTTCCTATACATAAGTACTATACCCTGTGCTGACTTGTTTTTAGTCTGTCATTACTTGTCTTAGGTTTTTTTGGGCAGGAAAAAACCTCCTTAAACTGTGTTCTGCTTTTTTATCACTGTAATGTACTTATACTCTATAGAACAATGACAAGAGTATGAGGCAAAGGGAAAACAGTAAAGTGTATGCAGTAAGTAAAAGTGGTGCTGAATCCCAACACTCCCCCTCAAAGGGCACATAGCCCAAGTTTGGAGGCAAAGTGTTTCACCTTCACAGAGGGAAGGGCTTTCATGAGTGTGTCAGTGACCATGTCATCTGTAGGGCAATAGACTAGGTGCAGGGTGCCATTTTCAACCATCCAGTGTGTAAGGGTTCAACATGCAAGCGAGTGGTTGAACACCTAAGACGAGTAGCAGAGCCCTAGGCAAAGCCCAAGGTTTGAGAGCAAGTAAGACGAATAATATAAGCTCCCTAGAATGGGAAGGCTTATAGAGACAAGTGAACTTGCTGAAGATCCTGGGTACGAATATGCTGTATTGTTACGATTTTTCCTTGCTTTTACTTACTAGTTTCCTTTCTCATTACTCCAGATATCGTTGGACTTACTATATGTTCTGATCCACATTACCTCGGAGATCCCCTGTTAGGGTACAGGGTATTGGACTCATTTCATCTTCACACAGGTCTCCCATCATCCCTGACTGCACATTTATACTTAGCCTGTGTTATCTGCCTATGGCAGATATCCCTCCTATCTCCATGACTCATTCTGACTCATGTTTACTTACAAGGCATCTCATTCTCATCTACTATCTCTCTGTATAAATACTTGACTCGCTGATAGAACAAGCCTTAAGCTTGTTCTCTTGTACTTTACCGTACTCGAATCCAGGAGGCTTTGCCTCAACTCCTGCTCTTATTGTTCTCCAACCTGGTAGCTCGACGCTAGTCAGTGCTCTGCTCATACTGTTCATCTCGGCCAAGGAACCAGGCTAAGCTTCACCTTTGGAACCACTGACGAATCCTGCATCCCGATAGGACCTTGCTGACATCTGTCATGCTAAGTCCTTACACTAGAACAAGCTTCCTGTCCAAACTCGAGGCTTACAATTGTGGCACTCCCAGTACCAAACCCATTGCCAACGTGTATTCGCTACAGCAGCACACGGCAA
This sequence comes from Albatrellus sp. MG142, assembly GCA_003314695.1. Lineage (NCBI taxonomy): Eukaryota > Fungi > Basidiomycota > Agaricomycetes > Russulales > Albatrellaceae > Albatrellus > Albatrellus sp. MG142. Next base: position 14 of record QLPM01048086.1, on the reverse strand, counting down.
ACCTATCTGTTCAT
>QLPM01048080.1:0-11732 GCA_003314695.1 Albatrellus sp. MG142 | reverse complement strand
CTTGGCTTGCTGTGGAGTGTTTGTCGACGTGAGTGCAGACGGACTCGAGGACCTTCTAGCTAGCATAGATTACTGTGTACCCATGCATCTTTCCTATCGGCTTGCTACGAACTATCCATATATCAGACCCAGGCGCATTTTGTTTCATCTGACATCACCTCGTTTTTACAGGTGATTTAGGTGCAAGCACTGTGGCTTCCGGGCTGAACGCTGACCGAGAATGAATAATCATGCGTCGTGATATCCCTGACTTAGAGGGTCTTTTAGCTTGTGTCATGGGTACAAAATCTCTCTGAGGCCCGACTCGCAGGACTTATTATATTGCAGCTGCTGTTAACTAGCTTTGCCATACTTTGAATCCTGCTGCAGGTATTATGTCCATCGACTTGTCGCTGCATCGTATACGCGATCTACTATCGTATCTCCCGACCTACACCCGTCCGACCATTCACATAGCCGGCACTAATGGTAAGGGCAGCGTAGCTGCCCTCGTGTCATCGATCTTGACAACCGCTTCCTTATCGGTGGGCAAGTTTAATAGCCCACATCTGGTCTCCATCTACGATTGCGTCGTCCTTGATGGCAACCCTGTCGACTCACTGACCTTCAAAGCCGCCCGGGAGCAAGTAGAGCAGATCAATTTCGACCACCAGGTCGGGGCCAGCAGTTTCGAACTCCTCACCTCTACTGCACTGCTTCTCTTCGAAACGGCCAGGGTTGATATTGTTGTTCTAGAAGTGGGAATGGGGGGCCGTCTCGATGCGACGAACGTTGTTCCTGACGAATCCATCCTCGTCTCTGCGTTGACCACCGTGGATTTGGACCATCAGACGTTCCTCGGGAACACCGTTGTCGAAATCGCGAAAGAAAAGGCTGCTATCGCACGGAAAGGGAAACCCTTCGTGTTGGGAAAGCAGAATCACACGGACGTGAGTAGGGCGGTGGCCAACCTCGTTGCGGATCGCGGAGGAGATCTAATCGTCGCGCCCCCTGCTCAATGGCGAGAGTGGGACAAATCCACCGACGGGCCGGAGCTGCCTGTCGTATCATTATCTCCCACTCAATTTCAGGGACCCGCTCCGACACCCGTTCGGCTGTTCCTGCCCTGCTTTGCGAGCCCTGTCTTCGCCTTGCTGCCACTGTATGGCGATCACCAACTCGACAATTTAGGCACTGCCGGGCATATCGTGTCCACCATCCTAACCCATCCGTCCTGTATCCAAAAGGTCCCGCTATCTAGCCGTATTACACCCAGCGTCTTCTCGTTGGGCGTGCAGTCGACTGCTTGGCCTGGGAGACTTTCTTTCCATGAGCTGCCGCTGCACAAGCTCCAGGTTAACGGCGTTCTAGACGAGGCGGAGCGGATGATCGTTCTTGCAGACGGGGCCCACAATCCTGCATCGTCTACAACCCTCGCTGCTTACATCTCCGATCTGTTTTCCAGCGGCCCAGCGCATCGTAACATCAGTCTGAGCTATGTCTTTGCCCTTTCCGATTCTCCCCCAAAGACACCGAAGCAGACGCTGGCTCCGCTATTCTTGCTCAGCTTCCCGGACGAGGTCTGTGTCAGCCTGCACGTTGCTGTGCTGCAGTTCACTCCAGTCGATGGGATGCCGTGGGTGCGGCCCGTTCTTCCATCTGTGCTCAAGCAAGCGATCGACGAACTGGGAGAGGACGTTGACGTGTGGGTGCCTTCAGATGAGGAAGATCCTCGGTTTAGGCAACTTGCGAGGGCGTTGAAATGGGTTGGGGAGAAGCAAATCGCAAGCGCTGCTCCAGAGAAGTTCGTCGTGTTGGCGGGAAGTTTATATCTTGTTGCTGACTTTTATCGTCTCATTGAGAGTCTGTAAACTCGGCGTTCTGGGTGGTGTTGCATCTTTCTGCGAGAGTAACGAGCTTGCAATTAATATAACTTACACGACGATGGGTCCTTGTAACCATGGGCGTTCCTAGAATGTCAAAACAAAACTTGTCTAAGGAATAAAATAAATGCTACGCTATGAGCAACTGGCGCGCGGAGTTGTCAGTGCCAGCCAAGTGTGACCAGCCGCGGTGACTGCCCGACATCCACGGCTTTCACTGAGTGCACCGGCAGCATTCCCTACCTTTGCTACCCATAAATACTAACGCTACTTAAAACGAATGCTTCACCTATAGTCTCCTATTATTTGTCTCAACTTAACACAAAAGACAGGTCTCATCGAAACGATGAGCGCATGCAGCGCTCTTGACTATGTCGAGATTCCTCCATATGCCACACGCCTCCAGCATGCCTCCACAGTACCAGAGTCGCGAGCCACGCCCATGCCGACAACAGTGACCTCGCTCCCGAAGTCTCAGTCGCCGACAGACGCAGGTGTCGCTGTGAGCTCACCTTTGAGCTCGCCCAGCCGCTCTACTTTCGGCAACCTCCCAGGGCTGCTCATAGCCTCCTCCCTCCAGATACCTGCAACTACTTCACCAGGCAACCTACGAAATGTTTCGCAGCTACTCTCCACACGGGACCCACTGTCCGTGCCCATCACCACCACCAACTTCCGGCGTTTCATTGGGAAGGTCGGGCCCGTGTTCTGGCTATTGGATCGCATGGAGGAGGCCCTAATGTGGAAAAAAGGATGGAAAGTCACGACGACGTGGATGGCCGTCTATTCATTTCTTTGTATGTCGGGGCATGGACTTTGATACGCTAGTTCTAACATATTCTTCCGCATCCCTGGCAGGCTATTTCCCCCGGCTCATTCTCCTCATTCCGCATGCGACTGTTCTTGCCATTCTGTTAATGAACCATCCGTCACGCCTCTCTTCCGAGTCTGAGACTGATGATCATTCAGAGGCCTTACAACCACCCCCTCGAGCCAACGCTCGCGAGGGAAGCTCGGAATGGCTGGCTAATATCCAAGCCATTCAAAACCTCATGGGTGCATTGTAAGCTATCCATCTCCATTTTCTTTACACTTCACTGTTTACCTTCCTGCCACACCGTCCAGCTCCGACGGCTATGAACTCGCTTTCCCACTCGTCCCGCATTTGACATACTCGACACCGTATACCCCCCACATCCTCACTTTTTCCATCCTCTCCGCCCTTGTACTTCTCCCCCTCCTTCCCCACATCCCCCTGCGGTCCCTATTCCTGGTCCTCGGTCTCCTCCCGTTTATCCTGACACATCCATTCTCCCAGCGCATGTTCCCCGTCCTCGTCTCTATGCTCCCCCTGCGTCGCGTCTACGCGTTGGTCTCGCGCGTGGTCGATGACGACAATATGAAGGACAAGCACTGGCGCAGCCCGCTGCGGGAGGTTGAGCTATTTGAAAATGAACGATGGGTGCCTGGGACGGGGCATGACGCGCAGGGTGGGACGTGGAGCAAGGCCAACCTCAAGGCGAGTGAGCGTGTCGCGTGGACACGCGGGCGAGACGGATGGAGCTCAGTGTCGGCGGACGGAAACGGGGATGTCAGGTCAGTTATTTTTGCTCTTAGGCTTCCGTGCGAGTAACGGAGAGCACTAACACGGGTGTAGCAGTAATCTGACGTTTGCGCTCGAGCCTGGGTGGGCATTTGTCGAGACGGAGGACTGGCGTGCGGATGGCGAAGGCACATGGAGTGCCGCTGGGGCGGACGAGCGTAGGTGGTTTGTGATACTCGCGTGTCCTGCTGCTCACTGCTTACTGGTCTAGACGGCTGGGTGTATACGAATGATGTATGGCACAACCCATGTGCAGCACCATTGGAAGAGTGGAAGTCTGCTGGTGGCATTACTAGACGGAGGCGTTGGGCTCGGAGGATATATTATGACCCATCTGGGCCTGCCTGACCACTATCTCGGCGCAACACGATGACAAGATTAGCGCGAATCGTTTCTCATAATTAGATTCATCAGAACTCTACAATGCAAGTTACTGGGTTCGCTTCTCTTCGTATCCTGCGCTGCGCATTCAGTTTCCCAGTGAACCGTATTTTCTGTTGTGATGCATATAGACTGTTGTATGTACGATATACACCGTTTCTGTGCGGCCGCTGGGCAGCGGGTAGAATACGCTAGCTAGAGATCAATTAGTATCCATCTCTTCCATCTCGTCGGACGATTCTCCATGGAGTATGGCATCAGATTCGGCATCGGTTAGAACACGGATCTGGTTGTCGATTTTGTTCCAGCAGTATGACCCATGGAAATCATAGCCGGGCAAATCTACTGTGAGGTCCAGGCACTCCAGGAACGGTAAAACAGGCATCCACCTCTGCACTATGGCCTCCCAGTTCTCAACCTCCGCTTGCAAGACCTCGTCGCTAGAGCAGATAAGCGTAATGGAAAGAGTGCGCACTTCGCGGAAGGCGACTGGTGGTGAAATCTCCCCGGACAACATCTGCAATATACCTTAAGTCTACTGCTCGGAAAAATCCAAACAGATACGCACCGCCCTGGCAACGCGCCGGATGTTGTCAGGTGTATGGACAAGAGTAAAAAATAGTGAAGGTATCTGGGGAGTCTTTTGTGACATTTCTAAGAACAACTTGAGCATATCAGCGTAGTTGACGCCGCCGTCTTCTGCAAAAGCTCGGACGCCATCCTCTTCCGTGTATTCGATGTCGTCCTCGCTCGTGTCGCTATCAACGTCGTCCTCGATACCAGCGATGCCGAAGGTCTTATGCACATGAACACGCTCCCTTCCAATGGATACGGAAAGTTCTCGGACAGGACGATGCGCACATGCCAAAAACAAGGAAACGATGGTCTGTGGCATATGATCCCAGCGTCGACTATTATGACGAAGGGAATGAGAGGAATGGGGGTCCAAAATCCGGATAGCAGGTGACATGGTCAAAATTACTTTCTCGAGGTTTGGCCATAGTAGACGGTATTCTGGGGATGACAGCGTCCCAAAACTGACCGCCGTGTTCTCGCACTTTAAGTCGTGGACATTGGGGAAATGGGTAGCAAGTACGTGTGCTGGGGAAGGGTCACAAATAGACTTAATAGCACCAAAGCTCAAATCAAAAACATGCGGGAACTGGACAGGAGGGTCTTGCGACACGAAGTAGTCGCAGTCCAGGACAGAGTCCATCGTTAATGAGAGCAGTGAATCTGCCGCCACTGCAGCGAGGAAGCGTGGAAGTGTGTGGCTGTCGTCCTCCATAAGATGGGCAAACCTCACTTCTTGTAGACCTCGAATAGGCATGAGAGCTTCGAGGTGGCTAGGTTCAACCGACGCTATCACCAACGTTGTTATGCGAGTGCAGGACGCAAGAACGATACCCAGGTCCGGAGCATAGTCTAAGAGCGTTGGCGAGTTCTCCACAGTCAGACTACTAAGGCGCGAAGCAGTTTTCAGGACTTCCACGAACAAGACAGCGCATTCCGGTACGCCGGCTAGTGGGTCGTTGATGTCTTGGCCTTCAGCTAATGCAATAGTGAGTGTATCTATGAAACGGCCTAGATCATACGTCAGGATGACGCGGAACAACGTGGACGTGTACGTGGGTGGAAATTCGATGTCCAGTTCGTCAAGGAGAAGAGGGGGCAAATTTGCATGGCCATGTTGGTATGAGAGGTTCAGTGCACGTAGAGGGTCCTCAGGGTACAAAGACCTGATCATTGCCTCAGCGAAATTATTATCAAGGAGTGGAGGGTTCATCTTGAAGTTGAATGAAAAATGGCATCAGCACCGAGCTGAGCTATACATGATAGATATTCTTACTTACCGAGAGTGGAGCTGACATTACGACAATCGTGCGATGGCAGGAAGGCTTAGATCACCCTACGATGTATGCTTCAAACGTTTCTGTAGTAGTCCGTGAGGACTCGGACAGCAAATACGAAGGACCGCTCACTTCACCGTAGCCTCTGTGAGTATATAGCAAGAACGTAGCTCGACTTGTAAATTGATGTGGGGTGAGCAGATGATACAGCATCAGGCCAGATATCGATATAGAATATATAGCCTACATTGGTCGACCTTCGTTCGCCCTTAACCCATTTGTATGGTCGGCTGTGTTTCTATTGTCTGACTTCATAACAGGTCAATTCGATTTTGATCCAACTTGTGTACTCAAACGTGATCAGAAGTCCGCCCGGGCAAGTTTTTCGTACGAGAAAACCTGATCTGACACGTTCACCATGACATTGAGTAGCGGCTGGTTCCGCCCCCACGTAATTGGGACATAGCAATAATCTAATGGGCCAGGGCAGTCATATCCAAGGCCATGAATAGGACACGGCGTAACCAGAACAGGCGAAGATTATCTGGAGTAAAACTCGGGGTAATGCGCATGGGAGGTCCACCGCCAGAAGGAGACAAACAATAGACTTACCGCAACGTGTACGACGATGACAGTCAGGTACAATCTGATGCGAGCTCTTTGCCTCCGAAGTAGACATGAGTGTCTCATTGCTCACCCACTGGCAAGCTCACGCCAGAGACATCGCATATAGAGATTATTGAGTGTTGGTGTAAGCTGACTGTTTAAAATCAGTAATAGGAGGGTCTCCGCACATTCATCACCCCACGCGACGTTGTTCGCCGTTTAGTGCCATCGTTGTAAAGATCCTCGCATCTGTGTAGGAAACTACTTCCGTATGCATCCTAATATATATGGATCAAAGAGTACTAGATTCAAAGCATTAATGGGGTAGTGGTAACCTGGGTCGTTGCCATCGACCCGCCGGGGGTTCGATTCCCCCTTAATGCATCCTTTTTTTTTTCCTTTTTCTCGTTCCGCCCAATGTTTTGGCTCGAATATCTGTATTCGATTTGAATCACTGACTTTTATTCTTTGCCGTCTTCATTTGCCTGAGAAACCTATACTCCTCGGTATCGCTGACATAGAATATTAATTCAGGTGCTGAGATATTTGAAAAGATGGACATGCCGCTGGGACATAGCCACGTGCGAGGCTAAATCTACTTCCGTCCCAGGCCAAACAAGTCGCACGCAGGAACAATACTGCTTTGTACATCAGCTAATAAACTTCGAATTTCCATCTCCACTAATTTTTTCTTTTGAGTCTTCCTTCTGTCATCAGCATTCTAGGTACCCGCCACACCCTGTAGCACTTGCTTTGCAAACAATTACTCTCTTGATAGGACTAACTCGTTATCATGTACAACAACATAGCCAGCGGTAACGTCAAACCCAATTTACTTCCGTCGCCCGCTCGCAAATTTGACATTGTCGCCTTTTCTGCCCCATGGAGCAGAGGAAACGCTCTACCTAGTACCTGACAGTGTCGGTGGCAAGCGCCTCGTGCGTCGCCCGCACCCGCCCCCTACTACTGCCCCCCTGCCTGACGATTTTGATGCCATCACTATCACGCGCGGCGGCACAACTGTACACGACCCGGCGGAATGGGGCGGCGAATCTCAGCTGGATATCGACTACGACAATATCACTGTCCAGCCCACATTCTTCCATGAGCCGCCCGCCCGCAGGCCTGCGAGCCCGACACACAGCCTTGACGGGCCAGTTGAACGCACAAAGCGGCAACAGCAAGCTAGCGTTGGGTATGGGTCTGGAAAAGGGAAAGCGAGTAGTGTTTCAGGTGTGCTTATCGGAAGAACAGGGACGGGGGTTGGAGCAGGGAAGAAGTCTAGCACGCAGGAAAACAAGGGCCCGACTCAGGGACGCTACGATATGGTGCAGCGGAAGGTACTCGAGGATGGGCCGGATCGGACAATTTCCATATGGCGGGAGGGCGTGGCGCAGAGCGTGGAGGGGACAGCGGAGCGTGATGCGGATGGGAGCAGGACGGAGGTGGACAGCCATGCAGGGCGACGGCGTGCGAGCGGTGAGGGAAGGCGACCGCATGCGATACAGGGGAGTGGTAATGGTAACGGAGGCCACGCGGGGAAGGGGAAGGAACGGGTGATGAGGAGATCTCTGGATATGGCGGAGGTGCGCACGGTGAATTCGCCTTTCCAAGATCATTGGCTTGGGCATTGATACAATTTTTCTTCATTCCCGTAGCGGACATATTCGAATGCGTCGTCGCCTCCCCAGTCGAATACGACCCACACGAGCCCACCGCAGCCGACGTCGCCCAAGCGGCCATCCAAGGTCAGCCGCGGGGCGCCCGTCTCGCCCACGATCGCATCATCTAGGATCGACCACACTTTGGATTCGTCAGAGCGCCCAGTGCGGCGGACATCCGTGTCGCGGTCGTCGATAGAGAGCGTGCTCTCTTCGTGCCGGCCATCGTTGCTGCACATCGCACCGATTCTAGACCAGCTGGGCGTGCGGAAGGACGAGCACATGCGCGCACTCGCACGGATGCGGGAGGAGACCCGTGACCGGGAGGTCAAGGAAGAGGCCTTGAAGAAGGGCATCACCGTTGTTGAGTGGGCAATCTTACTGGACAAGTTGCAAAGCTTGGCATTGTAATGGACAGACAACCGTGGATGACCTTCTCCACACGACTTACTGATGACTTCCTTATGACCACCCATCTACAGACTCTGTATCTATTCGCAATTGCTTGCACTGCATGTCATAATATATATTTCAATGGGACGCACGATCTTGTGTACACAAGCAACCTAATAGAACCTATGAATACACATGTACAGGGAGCATAGTAAAGCGTGATGAATTGAATATAAATGAGATGGCGCGTGAAGTACGACGCGTTGTCGTGGCAAAAGATGTGCTTGGAGTTTAGTTTCGCTCACCACGAAGTCGACGTGCCAGGGCGAGATCCTTGGGTTGTCTGTACGAAGATACAACATTCAGGAAGCGGGTTGAGAAGTGATAAAATGAGCGTACATGGTGACACGCTTCGCGTGGATTGCAGCAAGGTTGGTATCTTCGAAGAGGGAGACGAGGTAAGCCTCTGCGGCCTCTTGCAATGCCATGACTGCAGATGACTGGAAACGCAGATCCGTCTGCAAGAATGTATCAGCTATTCTTTCTCTAGATACCATGCAGGAGAACACACCTTAAAGTCCTGTGCAATCTCACGGACAAGACGCTGGAAGGGGAGCTTGCGGATGAGGAGTTCTGTTGACTTTTGATAGCGCCTGATTTCACGTAGTGCAACAGTTCCCGGGCGAAAGCGATGAGGCTTCTTCACGCCGCCCGTTGCCGGAGTCTGTGATAGGGTTAGAATTAATACATTGAAGACCTGAGGAAACGAGGTCAGGGGACGCACAGAGGGTGTCTTGCGTGCCTTGTGCGCTACTTTGGATGCAAGCTGTGTGAGAGATGTGAGAATAAGGTTGAAGGCGTGTGGGAGAACAGTCATAAGTAAGATTATGACAACGTTTGGCGTGTCACTGGTGACGAGGCAAGAGGGAGGGAACACACCTGTTTGCGGGGAGCCTTACCACCAGTGGACTTACGAGCGGTTTGCTTAGTGCGAGCCATAGCTTCTGAATGGAAGAGGTTGAAGCTGAATGTTGGTCTTAAGTGAAGACGGTGAGAGAGAAAGGTGGCGATAAACAAGAACGCGCGAGTCGCGTTGCGGGTTATATCCGCCCGACGCGTCAGACACGTGACGGGGAGTCGTCGAGTGCGTGCCGATCGCGCGGCATGCACGAGGCGTGATGCGCTTTCCTCCGCAGTGTATCTCATTAATAACATGCTGGCCACCGCGCGATATCTTGCTGTTCCTCCTCGTGTTTTGTATATGCATGCACGCTTCTCATGCTATCTAGGTAACGCTTATGCACTTGTGCCATGTCTTCTCAAGACGAAGAAGGCCTTGTGATCTCGTCTGCCACGAATACATCACGAACAGGGCTGTCAGCCTGGATGGACGACTCAAGCTGTCTCGGAGCTCGACTTCCGTATGACCTGACCTCCGACAAACTCAGAGACGGCGATTGTCGAATACCACCCGCTATTCCGCTTTGTTCCTATGTTTATCCCCCCTTCAAGGCGAGACCGGTCCTCCTCGCCCGACTGCAAACCACTCGCACCTTGGCTACACCTGTGCTGGGTTGACATTGTGGTCATAGGTACCTCCTGGATTTGCATTGTATTGCTGGGTGAAGAGTGGCTGACAAGTCTCGTTTAGCAATCGTAGTACTCTTCATATCATGTGTTCTTTGGGGTATTCCCCTCTGTATCCGTCTTTGGAAGATGTACAAGACAAAGCAGCCGCGTGTCCAGCCCTCTCCGTCTTCTTCCTCTGATGACCTTTCGACATCGGACGATCAACAGCCCAATGCAACCAGTGAGACTTTATCAATATTAGACAGACAGACAGGTATGAATTCGCCATTCCTTGACATGTCACGGCGAGCGAACTGCTGAAGTCTCTGCAACCCTAGAACAATACTCGCCGCGCTCCCCTAAGGACCCTTTTCTCGTTGTCAATCCGTCCTTCAACGATTCGCTTTTGCTGCGAGAAGGGCTCGTGGAAAATACACAACGGCCGCGTCCGACGCTGAATGCGTATGATGTCCGCCCCAGTTTAATGCTGCCTCTGCAGGTTGACAGAACGAAGATGACAAATGGAACCCTAACCTCGGGACAGGGGCAGGTGCTTGGGCTCGGGCTAGAGAACGTTGCGCAGCTGACGCCAGTGTCACCACCATCGCCATCGCCAAAATGCGTGTGGCGTTCCAGGGTCGAGGGACATTCTATGGGCGAGGAGGCTCACGAAGATGATGCGGAGCGGGTGGCACATCCGCCGCCTGCGTACTCGCAGTATCCGATTGGGCAGGGAAAGGGGCGAACGAATCCATACGACTGCCTGAATCCGGGAAGTTGATCGCATTTCCTGCAGTACATCATTTGGGGTGGAGGGTCTCGCCGGTGGCCAGCATGTTGAGGACATCTGTACGATCTGGATGTCCCACTTTCTGTAATTTGATGTGTCACGATATAGGTCTCCGGGAAATACCAATCCAGGCTTCTTGTGGATGTATCTAAATACCTGTTGCCCTGGCTTCGGGGGGCGTATGTATCTAAATATCTGCCGTCTAGACTAGTTGAGGACGTATCTGTATGGCCTCTCTAGATCCACGATGGGTAACTAGGCCAGAACAATCGTCTGGCGCAGATGCGCATAGGACGATAAGTATCGATGCCGGCGACGTATAACTTAGGAGGCAACGTTCGTCGCGGAGAGAGCGGGCCGAGCATTGCCAAAAAATATTGAAATATTCCTCCGAGCCCAAGCCCGCTCCAGTGGTGCGCTCCTTTCCTTCCAGTGAACCTCCAGACTTTCACCAAGACCACCAACTCTTTGCTACTGTCGTCGTCAACGACGGCGAGCGAGCGGAATGCTGCGTCGCGCTCGCTTCCTCTTCTCTCGCAAGTCCCTTGCGTATGCCTCCGTTGTCACTGTCGCAGCTGCCGGCGGGGGCTATTATTACCTGAACTCAGGTCCAGCATACCCCGCTTCCACACGTGAGACGCGCCGCCCTCCACCGGCGTGGCTGCCGCCAACGCGCGAACAAAATCTTGCTGCTCTTCGCGCATCATCAACCAGGACCCTTGGTGACGCAGTCTCGGACCAGGACGCTGAGTTCGACCTTCTCGTCGTCGGCGGCGGCGCGACAGGGGCTGGCGTCGCTGTTGACGCCGCGAGCCGTGGGCTTAAGGTTGCACTGGTCGAGCGCGATGACTTCGGTGCTGGTACGTCTTTCCTTGCTTATGCCGCCCTGCTGCTCTCGGTTGTTCATCCACGATCACATGCATCTCCGCCATCGCGCAGGCACATCTTCTAAATCGACAAAACTCGTGCATGGCGGCGTGCGCTACCTTCAGAAAGCGGTGATGGAACTCGACTACG